>CAMOHE010027345.1:49837-64017 GCA_946598075.1 Artocarpus hirsutus
AACAAAAACTGAAAAACACAATCAATCTGAACAAACTAAAAGGGACAAAAAGTTTTGCGGTTTCGTGAGTTACCCTTTTTGTTTCGAGGGATCGAAGGGGCTCTGGGAAGAGCAATTCTTCCGAAAGACGCCGTTCGCCGGCGAATTGGGCAGGCGAGATTGCTTGTTGCGGTCGGAGAAGAAAATGAAGCGGAAAGCGATGGCAGAAGCTAAGGCGCCGAAAATCGTGGCCGTGGAGACTAGAGTAAACTCCCGAAAGTTCATGATCATGGAGGTCAAATGAGAGAGAGTGAGAGACTTCTTCTTCAGTACAGTTTCTGAGTTACCAAAGAGAAAGCTCGACGCGCCGTTAAAAAGTGGCGGGAGAGTTTTTTAGCTTTGACGCACGTAGAGATAGGGCCGGTAATTTCGGACACGGTACGATGATACGATACAAAAACGACACGAGATAAATGAGTTTAACACGCACGTATATTAATTGGACCATAAATGGGTTGGCACGAATAACACGAAAATAAACGTGTTGGATTCGTGCTAGCACGTTTAACACGCTTTAACACGTTTAATTAAACGTACAATAAACGTGTCAACACGACACATTTATAGCCTGTTTATAGCACATTTAAACTTAAAAAATTAAAAAGGTGTGCAAAGTTTAAATTCACCACCATACTGCATGAATTTTTGTGGTTAAATGAGAGCTTTTAATATATTTATTGTAGTTTTATGGTATTAAAAAAAAATTTATAATTTTGCACCAACAAAGATTGAACCTTGCACCTGAGGTGTGCAAAGTTTAAATCTCATCACCAATTCACCGCTATACTGTATGAATATTGATGTTAAATGAGAGCTTTAAATATATTTATTGTAGTTTTATGGTATTAAAAAAAAAAAAAATTGTCATAATTTGGAACCAACAAGGATCGAAACTTGCACCTCGCATGCAAATTTCATTTTCTCCGCCGGTTCTCCACCGATCTACAAGGTTCTTTGTTATCAAATGAGTGCTTGTAATCTATTTATTGTAGTTTTGGGGTTTTAAAATTTCTCCGAGTCCCACATCAAAAAGAAATGAGAGTTTCTCCCTCATTATTGTCTATATAAGACGATTCCCTCAGTTGTTGAAACGTGAAATAGGATTCCCTCTCTTGGTGAAACGTGAAATAGTTTTGAGAGCTTAGTATCCAAGGTGGGCTCTTTAAATAATATTATTGCAGTTTAAACATTATTGCAGTTTAAACATTTAGTAATAAATAAATATTGTTACGTTTTGAACATTAAGTTTAGTTTATAGGGAAAATTATAAATAAAAATTAGTAAAATGTATAGTAATAGAGTTTTATTTTAATTAGTCAAAACTTTTAAAAAATTTTATATAAAAAAATTTTATGATAGGTGTATTAATTGTGTTAATCGTGTCTTAATAATTGTGTTAATTGTGTTGCACATGATTTGCTAGAGATGTGGATAGTTTTGCTAGAGATGTGGATAGTGGAAGGGGAAGGTGTCTGTTGGATATGGGCTTTGTAATGATGGGCCAATCCATTGGACTTGTTTGGTTAGAGCCCAGCCCAACCATCTGGTTAGAAACCAGCCCAACCATCGAGTAACTTAGGTGGTATACCACTTTCTTACCACTACTGTTGTCCACGTCACTTTGAGAAATACCGCCACTGTGGTATTGTTTTTCAATTTTACCACTTTTATGAGAAAGTTTGAAACATACAACTTTCAATAAATATAAAGATATTATTGTTACTTAGTATATTGGGTTAGGGTTAGGCAAATATATCTTATCTAAAAGTATTTTGACCTTTTTATTTAGAAGAAATTGTATGGATTAACGGAAGGAGAGAAAAGTGAGAGAACACAAAAGTGATAGTCAAAAAGAGACATACCACCTAATGTACTCCTATTGTCTTCCGTCACTTTTTTTCTCCTTACTTTGATTCATATCATTTCTCATGTCTAAAAATGTCAAAATACCTTAAATAATACATATCTGCCTAATTTTAACCTAAAATACTTGAAAACAATAGTGTCTTTTATATTTATTGGAAGTGTTATATTTCAAACTTTTCTCATAGAGGTAGTATAATTGAAAAAAAAAATACTATAAAGTAGTATTTTTCAAATTGAATCCCCAAACATATGGCAAGACTAACAAATTGTAGAGCTTAATTAACACACAAAATATTTTTACATTTAACAAAGAATTAAAGTTATTTAAATTACTGTCATATAATTTTGTAGTATTTATTGTAGATATTATTACAATAATAACCGTTTAATTTTATTTCAAAAAATAAAAATAAAAATAAAAAATCTCAACTCCACTTTATTTTCCATGTAGTGTTGTTTCCTACAATTTCTCGTCTTCTTTTTTCATTATTTTTGGAGAAATTTTGAGGAACATAAAAAAAAAAAACTCAACTTCGGATTTATTCTATGAATATTATTGGATTTTTTTTTTTTACTTGTGCCATACAAATAAACAAGTTAATTAAAACCACAAAAAAAGTGACATAAATCCAAGACATAGAGATTGTTATGTCATATTATTCTCTTATTTTTACATGAAAAATAAAAATTTAGAATATAATCTTATTACTTGTGTTAAAATATAACCAAAAAAATACATATATATTACAAGAAGGATGCAGAGAATTGAATGGATGGACAATTGAAGAATGGGGAGGATTATAACTATTCTTTGAGTTTTTGAGTTTTTTAGCATGAGAGATGAAGAGTTAAAAGGATGAATAATTGTGTTATTTATCTAATTATTATTTGATAATAATTATTTAGCGTAAAATAGTCTTTCAAAATTAAATAAGATGGATTTGGTAGATCATTTCATCATGCAATGAGTAGTTTTCATGGCTGCCCACTACCCTGCATCTATCTTCTTCCCTCCATCTCTCCTTTCAACTAAACACACTTTAAGTAAATTTGCTATTATGTCATTTCCCATAATTTATTTAATTTTTAAGGAGCTTATTACTGCAAGACAAACTCTAACATAGTGCATATATTTTACTGTTAAATTTGATCATATCACATAAAAAAAAAATGCATAATTGATAAAGCTATATTAGTAGAGTATCTTTTTGTAACTTTACCTAAAAATCTCATTTTTGTTTTTGAAAATAATACAGATTTTTAGTTGTTGTAATATCATGAACGTAGTCTTGTGTAGGGCCGGCAATTCGGACACGGCACGATGACACGATACGAAAACGACATGAGATAAACGGGTTTGGACCGCACGTTTATTAATTGTGCCATAAATAGGTTGGCAAGAATAACACAAAAATAAACAGGCTGGATTCGTGCTAACACACTAAATACGCCTTAACACGTTTAATTAAACGGGCCGTAAACGTGTTTACACGGCACGACATGATCCACCCATTTATAACACATTTAAACTTAAAAATAAAAATATTTGAAATATTTATAGTAGGTTAGTATTAATTAGATATTGTGTTTTTGTTAATTTTCTTTATTGGCTTTTTTTAAAAAAAATTAATTTTTTTTTAATTTTTTTAATTTTTTTTAATTTTTAGTTAATTGGATCATAAACGTGTCATATGCATGTTGTTATCGTGTCAACCCATCACGGCACGTTTAATAATCGTGTGGTGCCGTGTTACGCGTGCCATAGGCGTGTCGTGTTCGTGGTTTAATTTCTGATACGTTTATTAATCGTGTCGTGTTCGTGTTCGGGCTAAACGTACCGTGCTGTAAACGTGCTGACACGAACACGATTGTTGCCACCTCTAGTCTTGTGCCATGTTTGATAGTATTAATAGGGTACTTGACAAAGTTGGTTAAAACCAACTTTTTAACTCAAAAACAATATAAAGCTTTTACATGCTATAGCAAAAGATAAAAAATTGCTATAATATAAAGCTATTATGTGCTAATAGTGCTTTAAGTTAAGAAGTTGGTTCAAACCAACTTTGCTAGACACCTTATAAGTGTTTGACTTTCCGATGCCCCAAGGACGAGGGGAAGGCGAGGGGAAGCTGAATGGTCTAAATGCTAAAGTGAAGCCATACATTATGCAAAATATGTCACATTTCTCTCCTCGTGATAGTCTTCCAAACTTGTAAATTCTTCGTGCCTTTCAAGAAAAGAAAAATTTACCTAATAGTATGACATAAAACAAGCAGTATCAACATTTGGTTGAATGTCCCTTCTTTTTTTTTAAGTCAACCCATAATATGAGCAAAAGGGTACCCTAAGAAACAGGGTGATATTAGGACCCCCACCTAAAGAACCCAAATTGATGAAGGGCTTAGTTGGAAACCATGATAAATAAAATCATTGTCCTAAAGTGACCTCCATCACTTCCTCAAATGGGGTTTTAAGGGCAGTTCTTTTAGAGAGTAGATAAAACTTGGGGCACATGCCCTAAAAAAGAGGTCCCCAAAATTTCTCAAACTTTCACATGCCCCATGACCCGTCTTTAAAATCCCACAAACTTTCCTTCTTTAAAGTAAACTTTCCATGATTTTTATGGCAGCATCTTAGGGACAAATAGAAACCAACAACTCGGTTCATTGGGGCCCTTTGCTTTGCTGGAACTTCGCTGTACTCACACAGATTCACTCGTGAGAACAAAATCTTAATAATTACTAGACGGCAATCCTTATACAAATCTTGGTCTTTGTACCATTTAATAACAAGAATTTACTGTAAAGTGTAAAGTATGCCCTCCAAAAGGTTAAGCTCCAATCCCACCATTTTCTTAGGTTTGCAAAAGGAGCAATAACTGTGCCTAGAAAATGCTGAATATATTACGCTTGGTAGGTGATAGAATTTTTGCAATAAAAAAAAATCTTTTTTCTTCACTCTTTTTTTTTGTTTTTTGGATTTGAGGATAAAATGTAAAGTAAAACCCATATTATAAATTAAGGGTTCAAGTTACTTTGAGCTCTATTTTTGACAATGGTAGCATTCCTCTCTCTTTATTTAAAAAAAAAAAAAAGTCTCCTACCGGATCGTACGTTGAAAGAGGACCACCTCTAGAGACAACACAACACAAGGCACGTATCCGCACGTTATGTAGTCTTCTTCTTTGTGATATTGTTAAAGAAAGAAGAGATTCATAAATGTGCAACTAGTTAAGAAAAACCAATCAAACTTTTCATGCATTCTCCCATAATTTGCGTAATCAATAGATTCTTTTATGTCCAAACACCTATTTTCTTTTTGATTTATTTTCAAAAATGGCCTATGAGCTATACACATAATTCTAGATTGGTCCTAAATTTTGCTTTGTCGTAGCATGCTACTATTGATTTTTGTATGTTACACAATTGGCTTCTTGTCACAATTCCATCAAAATGGACAAAAAATGTCATTTGTTAGTCACGTGGATTCAAATTTGAAATATTTATTTTTTTAGAGTCATGTTTTGAGATATATACGTGTGTGTGTATATATATATATATATGAGGATCTCATGATCGCTGAGATAGATATTTGTTGACGGAGGCTTGCTTGGGAGCAAAGGTAGCCAATGTAGGGTTACAGAGAGCAAACTATATGTTGGTCAAGGGAGGCAGCGGAGGAGAGGGTGATGGAATGGCCAAAACACAAAGTTAGGATGGAATCTAGGGTTTGGTTTAAATTTTGAGGGTTTTTTTTTATATATATAGACGTATGGGTTTTGATATTTTTATTATTATTTTGTCCTTTTTTTTTTTCTAGAACCCTTAAATTAAGAATGATTTTACAGTCATGTTATTTGATTTACAAAAGACCTTTATATCTTATCTTCGGATAGAATTAGGACAAAGAAGCCAACAGCATTACAACAACAGGATCTAGGTAGCGTGTTATGTAAAAACCAGAAGTCAATGGCCAACTTAAAATTAAGTGTATAGTTCGAGCCCTTTTTGAAAATAAACGTTTCATTTTCGGATAAAAAAGAATACATAATAAGAACATTTATATGATGGGCTGCTCTCAGTTTAATAATAATACAATTTGGGAATTTATTTGTCAAGTTGAATAAATCTATAAACTTTATTTATACGATCCAAAAGTTTACTAACAGCGTGGGGATGGCCGAGTTGGTCTAAGGCGCCAGA
Source organism: Artocarpus hirsutus (assembly GCA_946598075.1). Taxonomy (NCBI): domain Eukaryota; kingdom Viridiplantae; phylum Streptophyta; class Magnoliopsida; order Rosales; family Moraceae; genus Artocarpus; species Artocarpus hirsutus. The sequence continues at coordinate 55,945 of CAMOHE010027345.1, forward strand.
TTAAGGTTCTGGTCCGAAAGGGCGTGGGTTCAAATCCCACTCTCCACAAGCTTTTCTTTTTTTTTTAATTTTTTTTTTCAAAAGTTTCATTTTTCTCATAGCTGTTTAAAAGTGTTCATGATCAAAGGAGAATGATAGAACACGCCTACTTTACAATAAAAGATTAAAGATCAATGCACCACAAGCTTTTATTTTTTTTTTGTTTTTAATTTTTTTTTCAAAAGTTTCATTTTTCTCATAGCTGTTTAAAAGTGTTCATGATCAAAGGAGAATGATAGAACACGCCTACTTTACAATAAAAGATTAAAGATCAATGCATGCACATGTCCATGGCATTGTTAGACTTTTTCATAATCCCATTGATTTTTCATTTTGGTTTCTTCGTTATAAATATGAGAACTTTACACTGTAACTTTTATTGTAGCAAGCTTTTATATTTTCTTTTTTTTTTTAATTTTTTTAGAACTTTTATTTTTCTCATAGCTGTTAAAAAGTGTTCATGATTAAAGGAGAATAATAGAACACGCCTACTTTACAATAAAAGATTAAAGATCAATGCATGCACATGTCCATGGCATTGTTAGACTTTTCCATAATTTCATTGATTTCTCACTTCAAGTTTGATAATTAGAGCATATGAGAACTTTACACTGTATTTTTTATTGTAACATATGAAAGTTTTATACTATTTATAGTTTGAAGTATTGGTTTTAATTACTCTTCACAACACCTTATAAAAAAACAAAAGGAATGAAAAGAAAATTTTTCTTCTTATTTTTATTTTTTTCTTTATCCATCAAAGAAAATGAAATTGAACCGCTCGTTTTTTTATTTGATAAATAAAATTGAGCCTTTATTTTGCTCAATATAAATCATATGCACTCTATTTAAGATTTTGACATGAAAAGCAAACTGTATTCTTAATGTCTTTTTCAGATGAATTTTCAACGCAAAAAATAAAAAAGAATAAAAAGAAATCTTTTTTTCTTAATTTTTTCTTTGCTAGAAAAAGAAAACAAGATTAATTATGAAGCATATGCCTTTTATTCAAGATTGTGAAATGAAAAATCGATTGTATTCTAAATGACATTTTCAGATGAATATTCAATGCTAATAAGATGTTTGAGATAATAGTTTAAACCATCAGTTTGGGTTTGATAATTGTAGTATGTGAGAGCTTTATATTGTAGAATGTGAAAATTTTATATTGTTTATGATTTAAAATATTGGTTTGAACTACTCTTCCAAACACTTTATAAAAAAACAAAAGAAATGAAAAGAAAAATTTTCTTCTTATGATTATTTTTTCTTTATCATCAAAGAAAATGAAATTGAACCGCTCGGTTTTTTTATTTGATAAATAAGATTGAGCCTCTATTTTGCAGTGTATTTTAAGATTTTGACATGAGAAGTAAACTGTATTCTAAATGGCTTTTTCAGATGAATTTTCAATGCAAAGAATAGAAATAAAATCATTTTTTTCCCTTAATTTTTCTTTGCCAGAAAAAGAAAACAAGATTAAAGCTCTTGCTTTTTTTTTTTTTTTTTTTTGATAAATAAGATTGAGCCTTTTACGTATTCACATCACATGATGAGAGAGAGAGAATTGGAAAAGTTGATCAGAGATGGGGGACCCACTGATCGAACGGCCCAAGTTGCACAGGCATAGTCCACAATCATGGTCAGCCCCATTAGTGAGTGCCCATCCCACGTGCCAACCTGACCAGAGTGTGGGCTGTATAGAAAGTGGAGGTCTTTTAGGCCTCAGGGCCGACAACCCCAGGCCCACCACAAAAGCTAAATATCCCTCTCCCACAAAAATAAAAAATTAGTTTTTTTTTTTTTTGAAAAAAAGACTCAAAACTTTTTCTTTTTTTTTTGTTCAGAAAATAATTAAGAGAAGGCCCCCAAACTCACAACGCACGTGCGACTGTAATTATTACCCCCTAATCCCCATCCTCCCAAAACCAAAAAAGAATGTATTAAATAATAAAAAAAATAAAAAATAAGAAAATAAAATATTAGAGAGAAAAAAAAGTGAAGCAAACAATTTCACATAAACACAAAAGGCTACTCATAACCCAATAACGTGATCCGCTATCTTTCTTCCCATACTTGCTCTTCTATAACGGATTTTCCCACTGTTCCATACATTCAAACATTACTATTCCCAAACTATCCCTAATAATATTGAAAAAAAAAAAAAAGAATGAAGTTGTAGTTAATTATATAACAACCATAAGCTATTCACTAACTATTACAGTCATATAGTTCACACCTAAAACGTTGTAATGATTCAAATTTTATAAAAAAAAATACTGTAACAAAATTAGTTCCGACTAAATTTTGAAACAAATTAATAGAAATCATTGAAAAATTTACAAAACTAACATTACAAATGTTTTGGTTAGTCGATGTTGTGTTTAGAAAAGATGTATGAAAAGTTAAAAGAGAGATATGTCCATAGAACCTTCCATCAGAAGAATATCAATTAAACTGCAATTCTTTTAAAATTTAAGCTTGACACTTTTAATTGACATAATTAAAAATTGTCAAAGATTTTAGACTTGCCCTTATTAATGTATTTTGATATGGTTGTTCTTAGAAAGAAACACTCATGTCAAGTTTATTATTATTTTTTTTTACTGAATTCGATACTAATAATTTAGTTTTAAGGGGTTCATAACCTTGATATTTTTTGTACTTTTTGAAATAGAGAAGTTAAATATTAGATTCATTTAAATCCGTGAAATTGTTTTGTAATAGTTTTCTAACACCACACTTTTAACATTGGGAAACCCAGTTCTCCTTCTTATCTCTACTAATTAAATTCTCAAACAGGAAGGCAAATTAAAAGAGGTGGGAATAATTAATGAGAACATCTAAATTTTAAATGCTACCACTAATTCTCTATATATATTCGATACGTCAAATTTTTTTATGAATATATAATTCAATTTTGTTTTCTTCATAATGCTATTTTAAATGCTATATCCATTTTTTGTTATAATTATTAAATTCTTGAAAATTGTAAGATATAACTATTAATTTTAAACAATTTGAAAATAACAAGGTTATATAAAACGATTAAATAAAAATGTCAATACATCAACATTATCAATAAATAGTCTAATTTGACATCAAATATATATAATAAACATCAAATTTAAAACAAAAGTAACATTACATTAGACAATTTGAAAATACCAAAATTACCATTATCATATTAATTTGACTCTATATTGGAGATGCTCCAACTCGATGACATATAGAGTGCGTTTGACAAAGACACTTAAAATAAAAAATTGAAATAATTTTGATACTATAACAGTTAAAACAATATTGTTTTAACTGTGTTGCTAAAGGTTCTCGTAAATTCCAACATTGGCTTGAGGCTAATATTATGCATGGGACGCCAAGGACGTAATGGTAATTTCATGAACGATAGGTTGGCGTATATATGTGATGTTTGTTTATATATAGGCACAAAACTGCACAAAGTTTCTGTCACCTCCACACAAACTAGGCTCTCTCTCCTCACTCCTCTCTCTCTCTCTCTCTCTCTTTCTTGCTTTCTTCTACTTGATTTTCTTCTTCTTCTTCTCTTCTTTTTGTTCAATGGAAGAAGATGACCAAAAAGAGTTGCAGCTTCTGCCAGCTCCGCAGTCCGTGCCTTCCTCATCATCGTCCCACATGATTTCATCTCGGCCGTTGGATAATTCCAAGTCCATCATAAGGTACCGATCAAAGGGCAATATTAGTGGCTCTGATCATCATAATCATCCTCGCGGTCATCATCATCTAGACCTCCAGCTCTCGATCAGCCTGAGGCCAATACACGACATCGACGACGACGAAGAAGACGAGGACGAGGACATGGCGGCGGGGACGACGAGGTGCGTGGAGGCGCTGAAGTGGCAGGCGGAGGAGCAGATTCGGCTGGCTGCGATGGAGAAGGCGTACGCGGAGCGGGTGCGCGAGCTGACGAGGAGGGAGATGGAGCTGGCGGAGTCGGAGTTCGCACGTGCGAGGCATATGTGGGAGCGGGCGAGGGAAGAGGTGGAGAGGGCCGAGAGGATGAAGGAAAGAGCCACCACTACGACTACGAACACAACCACAACCACGCCCATGTCAGAGTCCACATGCATGGAGATCACTTGCCAATCTTGCAGGCAAAGGTTTAGGCCTTAACTTAACAATTAATAGTTTAAAGTTGATTATGATCAAAAAGTTGAAATTAGCTCAAATCAAAATCAAAGATCCCTTTTTGATCATGATGATAATGAAAGGATGTCTATTAATTTCCTCGTGAGATGATGATGATCATCATGATGACGACGACGACTGGTATAATTTGTGGTCAAGTTCATGTGCTTATATAATTCAATTGGGTAATTGGTTTGCTCTTTTTTTTTTTTTTAATTGCTGGTCATTGGTCAAGGCAAAATTAATAACAAAGAGGGCAATAAGGGGCTACCTAGCTTGAAGTTATGATATTATATTTCTAAATAAGTGCTTTTTTTTTTTTTGTAGAATTTTGCATAATTATTTATATGGGTATGCCTTGTTCTTTTATAATTAGTTCCATGATCAAGATTCTGTATAATGAATAAATAAATAGAGATGCTTTTCTTTTAAACCCCTGTGATTAAAAATAGAAGTGTATAATTTGCCGGAACAAAAGTTGTTTTTGTTCAATTTTTTAAATTTAATTTGGAAATGGAGAAACACTATGCATGCTTAAATTTATACTCTGATATATATATATATATATATATATATATATATATATATATAAACATACACACGTATTTCTATATGCATATTGTATTTATATATTCTAATTATGAAGCACATTTCTCACGAATTGGTACTCGTACTCTAAATTGCACTTTTCTTTTGTGGTATGAAAGGATTCACCAAATCATACTTTGTTTCTCGTTAACTAGGAGAATGATCCCCCTCAAAAAAGAAAAAAAAAAAAAAAAAGAGAATGTAAGACTAGGTTGGATAGTACTTAAAACTTATAAATTAGTATTTTTTTTTTATTCTTTGTTAGGTGAAAATCTGTATGAGATTCTTGAGAACTTCTCCTCACTTGATACTTGAGAACTTCTCCTCACTTGATACTTGATATTTATCTTTGTCCAAACATATTGGAGGAAATAGATCTTTAACGCAAGAAAAAATAGTTAACGCTCAAGCTAGAAATCTTTTTCAGGAAAATCTCATAAATTAACATGACAGAGGTTCAATGAGATTAAGAAAAACACATTTTTTCAAGCAATCACCTCTATTTATAGGGTACGGAATGCGCATGATTAATATGATTTAATATAATTTAGACCGTTGATTTTCAGCTACTTGACTTTCGTCCATCAAATTATATATTTAGTATAGTTTATACACTGTAGTATGTTACATTGTATTTCATTTATTTATTTTTTCTTGACACTGTAATATGTAAGAGTTTTATATTATAGCAGTAAAAAGTTTTGGTTTGAACTAAGGTAGTTATAAACAAAATCTTTGTCATGTGTTTTCATTAAAATCCGGTCTTTTCATGTAAATTAATCATTATGACATGAATTATACGATCTAATTATGCTATGCGCCAGGGCGTTGAGCATTCTGATCAAATCAATTCCCACATTCTGCATTATTGCCTTGAATGCGAAATTGTCGTTTGATTTCTTTAGAAAATCGTCATTTTTCCTTACTTCCCCTTACTTCAACTTGGTTATTAAAACGACATTGGTCCCTTTATAAATTCCAAACAAAACGTGCACTTGATACATATATATTCCCATATTGTTTTTAATACCATATTTATCAACAACGACTAACTTTTTAGTCACAAAAAGATAGAAATAGGGACTAAGAAGGTATATAGTTGCAAAATGCTAGGGTGCCAACTAACTTTATAGACCATTTAGTAATGTATTATCTCACGTTTTGAACTTTAAGGTTGTGGCAGCAATTTTTACCATATCATATATACATTAACACACACACACACATATATATATATATGTATATATATACACACGTTAGTTTTTATACACATATCCTATATATATGTACTACACATAGACGTCAATATGTATGCACACAATGGAAGCATAATCAAAAACTTCATGAAAATAGAAATTGATGTTGTTTGTTATTGTTTACGATCAAAAGTTTCGTCTTCACGAGATTTGATGGGACATATATATATATATATATATATATAGATATGCCAATCATAAATACAAATATTTCTCTTCATATAACGCATTAAATGTATTAAATATATATATACCAGATAGCTGATTTGATTGAAATTGAATATATAAATTCCAACACAGAACAAAAATATAAGAAAAAACGAAAAAGAAAAAAAGTAGGTGCAACTATATAACTACTGGAAAAGCTTTTCAGAGCAATAATAATAATAATAATACTTGAAAAGCAGCCAGTTATATATGTTCTTGACTTGAAGTTAGCAGCAGACTGCAAAAGGTCGGACTCTAAATATATAAATACATATACATATATATGTATATATATTTCAGTTCTTCCAATGTAGAGCAAACGAAATATGAGAATGACATATTGCTCAGATGAGAGTGACATATTGCTCAGAAAAAAAAAAAAGAACAGAAACAAAAGTTTCAAGCTTTCAAGCATGTCAAAGTTCATTGAACTAAATAGTAAGAAGGAATTGGCCAAGTTTGGGAAGAAGTAAAAGTATTTATGCAACTTGCATAATCAGTTTGGGACTAATAAGGAATTCTCTTTGCAATTATCAATAATTACCATAGAAAGGGAAGCATGATTAATGAGCTGTTTTAAAGTGCTTTTCTACATAATATGGTCACTTGGCAAAAGAAACGGTCATGAGTCCCCATGTCCTAGATAAGCTTTATTATTATTATTATTATTATTATTATTATTAAAAGTCCTAAAAGGTCGCGACTGTCATTAGCATTCTGTTTGAGCATTATCAAACCCTTCAATAAGAAGCACGTCACCCAGCCTCACTGAATGTATTTGTGGCAAGACTATATGGGAGTATGACCATGGACACACTAATCCAACACTTAAATTATTTACCACAAACCTATAGTTTAGTCTACATTCTTTATAAACCACGTTTATTTTTTTCTTTAAAAGAAAAAGAAAGAAAAAAAAGGGAAAGACAAGTATAAAAAGCCTTTTCATTCCTATGAGATTTAAAACCCTTCGCTTTCAAGTTTTGATATAATAAGTATTTTTACTAGGTTAAAATCTATTGTTGTAAGTTTTGATATAATAAGTATTTTTACTAGGTTAAAATCTATTGTTGTATGAGCAAGGGGGATTTGACTCGAAAGGAATATGCACAGGGTGCTTAAAAAGCACTAATATTTGAAACTCTTTGATATAATAAGTATTTTTACTAGGTTAAAATCTATTGTTGTAAGTTTTGATATAATAAGTATTTTTACTAGGTTAAAATCTATTGTTGTATGAGCAAGGGGGATTTGACTCGAAAGGAATATGCACAGGGTGCTTAAAAAGCACTAATATTTGAAACTCATCCAAAGGCAAAGTATGAGAATAGTCAAATCTGACACAAACAGGGGTCAAGTTTGGAACCTTTGATATGGATAGAGAGGCAAACGAATCAGAACAAAAAGCAAGTGATTCACCAGGGGAACAGGACACAGGGCCATAGCTGTATCCACTTGTATACAAGCCCTTAACTTTTACTTATTAGACACCAAACACCCACTGCCCATCTCCATAATTCAACCCAAAAGAAACCCTTCTTTTTTTTCTTTTTTTTTTTTTGGTGAAAATTCATCTCTCTAATTCAACCCAAAAGAAACCCTCTTTTTTTCTTCTTTTTCCTTTTTTTTATCTTCTCTTTTTTTGTGAAAATTCAACTTTTTTCTTTCTTTTTCTTTTATTTTTCTTTTTTTTTTTTTTGTGAAAATTCAACTAACGTGCCAGGCACAGCAGTGAACTGTGTTCCTCTCCAGGGATGTGTCCCTTGAAAATGGAATTAGCTTGGTTTGTCAGGAACCTCCTCGAGCGAATTATTAC
>CAMOHE010027346.1:0-49272 GCA_946598075.1 Artocarpus hirsutus
TATATATATATATATATATATATATATTAATTAAAATTAAAAAGGAAGGGGAAATCACGCTTGGCGTGATTTCCTTTTTACTGATTACATGTATATACATATTCTTTCTCTATATATCATATATGGTGATTATTTTATATTAAAAAAAAAAAGTCAATTGAAAAATAACTAATTGCTTAGATATAAATAGAGAGAGATAATAGTTATCTTTAGAGTTTTTTGATTCATATAACTTTTGTAAAATACTCAGAGAGAAAAACTGAGAGTTCTTCTCAAAAAAAAAAGGTCTGCTATCTCATGTGTTGAGTACATAGCAGATTCAAAAAAGTGTGAGAAAAATTCATTCTTACAGTTTGACGCACACTCGTCGTTCCATTGGTGTGGATGCTTGGATTGGAAGATCGTGGTGTCAAAGAGGAAAGCTAGGATATCTTGATAGTCTTCAAAAGGTTTGTAAATTTCCTGAAGCTTTCTTTTATTAATTAAAATTATATATCTATTCCCGATGAGCAAAGTTTTTAGAAAATTTTTGTTTGTCATCGATCCGCCTCTTCCACTGCGTTTCATATTTTAATTCCAACAAACAATTGTTGCATCGAAGTGTGATAATCACGTGTCATCATACCAACGAGCTTTAATATTTTATTGACACCAAGTTTTTGAAGTTGGAAGGATACTCTTCCAGAGCTTTGATCGAAGCAAGCCATTTGTAAAACTTTTTCTTCTTTTGTCTTGATAAGGTGTACTTTGCCAGAGACAAGTAAAACCAAGCGCCTATTTTCTCAAAAGCCAATTCACCTCTTATATGCATATTGATAACATCCAATAATGCATTGAAATAGTCTTTAGTTTTGCCGGGAATGTGAAGCAACATTTGCATTATCAATTCACAAATATTCTTCTCAATGTGCATGACATCCAAACAATCATGAATGAAAAGAATACTTCAATATAGAAGCTAGAAGAAAATTGACTTCTTTTTCCAAGGTTCTTCTCCCCCTGGATCATTCTTTTATTTTTCTTCTTATCAAAAACCACTTTGATATTTCTCACCATCTCAAACACTTGTGGACTTGTCAAAGATCTTGGAGTTTGTCTTTCTTTAATCTTGCCATTAATTACATTCTTTTGTCTATGATATTGATTATTCATAGGCAAAAACCATCTGTGGTCATCTTAAACTATCTTCTTTCCATGCTTCAACCGAAGTAAAGATATCTTTGTCATGCAAATAGGACAACCTATTGAACTCTTAACCAAGTACTCAAATAGGTTTCTATATGACAGGAAGTCATTAATAGTCCATGTCAACGTTGCTTGAACTGTGAAGGTCTCCTCGCAAAAGCATATTGGACTTGTATACTATTTTCTCACAATCTCTTCAACTCATTAATCACGGAGCTATATACACATCAATATCATTTCCTATTTGATTAGGTCCAAAGATCAACAAAGTTAACATCAACAACTTCAACTTCATGCACAAGTCCGGTGGAAGATTGTAGTTAAAAGTATGACAGGCTAAATACTATGCTTGCTAGTAAAACTTCTATGAGGATTCATTCTCCATAGATAAAGCAAGACGAAGATTCCTACCACCCCCTAATGCCTTTAGATTTCATAATCTAATCAAACTGGATATTTGGTATACTTCTACCACCGATGTCTATGCTTCTTCCATTATCATCTCAAATAATTCCAGCCAGTATACAAACTCTTCTTCCATTATCTTCTCAAATAACTCCAGCCACTATACAAACTCTTCTTCCTTATGCCATATCATTCATCATATCAGCCATGTTACTACCATCATCAACATAACTAACATGGACATTTCCCCTCTCGGCTGCTGATAAAGTTCGATCAATTCCATAATGAAACAAATGAAACCTAACATTATCATATGATTGTTTACTAATATTTCTACAATCAACAAAAGGACAATAAATCATACTCTCTTTCACATTCACCTTTACAAAAGCTATAAAATCCTCAACCTCTTTCGCATAATCATCCCTCTTCTTATGAGCACATAACCATTTCTTATCTATTACTACAAAATCAAATCTAATTTTTTCAATCTCACAACAAAGTATCCAACAACAATCCAATAATTTTATAAAAGCAGCAATCACAACAAATGTAATAACTAATTTATAACACAATCAAACTAAAATCATCTAACATTAAAACAAAACTAAACGACTAATTAAATCCAACGAATTCCACAATCAAACTAATTATTCAACAAATTCAAGAAAACTCATTTCACGCAAACTAATTACAACAAAACTAAATTGAACAAATTCCACAATCAAACTAATTATTCAACAAACTAATGGACATCACAATTTAGAAAGACTCTTCCGATTTGAGCAACCAAAGAAGCGATTAATTCTTCCTTGGATAAAATCCTTGCACTCTTGTTAGTTGGACAGGGTGAGGGATACACCAACATTATCGAGAAAGTCTACAAACAAATTCCCTTATGTGGTGCTGTTGAGACGACTCAAAATGACTGTAGACGCTAAAGAAATGCCACCAAGAACCATTTGGATATTTGACAGAGGCATCCGTATGAAATGTGAGAAGCTCCTGATCTCAGCATCTCAAATTTATCCGATAATAAAATGTCACTGCCATTGTGCCGAACACAATCAACACAAATCACTCTTAATCCTTATCTAAAGATGCACCAACTTCCTTGAAGTTTGGTCTCCATGAAAAAGACCAACATTGAGAAGTTACTCGAAATAAGCATTTGGTATTTGTCAAAATCTTAGAGGTTAACAAGGGCTTGTTTGATAGACCTTTTACTTACGCTTTTAATCAGAAGAATAAGAGATATAAAAACCATGGCTTTTTAATAAGCGTTTGAAACTATATTTTTAAAAGAGACTAAATAGGTCAACATAGTCTATAACTTTTTAAGATAATGCTTTATTGAAACCTAAGCACAAGTTTTAAAGTTTATTTTCTGAAGAGTCTTAAAAAAAAAAAAAAAACCCACATATGTGGCTTTGATTGGGAGCTATTCTAGAGAGACCAAAGTCTTTTATTAGTATTTCATTCAAATTCTTTTAGAAGCAATTTTTGGACCTACGAAGCTAAAATCAACTTCTATGAAGCTTTGGCTAGCAGGCCTTAATACGCTTATCTAACTCATAAAAGCAAGCACATAAGCTAGGTCTGGTGGGATTCACCACAATCATATTACAAAAAACTCCAACACAATAAGTAAAATAAAGAGACAATACCTCTGTAAAGACTTGGCAGAAGGCAATAACTGGCCCAGACACCCAAAAGCAACAAGAATTCTAAGCAACCCCTGAGCAAACAAAAAGCACAAGGATAAAAAGTGAGTAAATTAAAATCTTCTTTGGACAACCAAATAATGTTAAGGGATTAAGATATTCTCACCAACTGAAAAAAGGAGCAAATAGAAGGAGCACAACTTGCTTTACACAATGGTGCTGAGACCTGTAGTGATCCAGAAACAAGCACCATACTCCGAAGCCATTAGCCAAAAAAGAAGTAAAAAAAAAAAAAAAGAAATAACTTAAAAAATACAAGCACAATTCAAAATCGTGAGTTGAGCAAAAGTTCCCTAGAAATACGGCTAGAAATGGGACTGGCGTCGGCTAGTCAGGCCACAACAATGACTAGGGTTTCATGCTGGGAACCTAATCTCTTTAAAATCAATTTTGTACTTTGAAACAATCTCATAGTTTAATATACACAATTAGGAAAATTTTTGAGACTAGCATCTTGATAAGATTTTTTCACTAAATCTTGTAACGTTGACATTTTTGTCGGGTGATTTTAAAAATGGCCTGTTTTCAAAGAAAGAAGGAGGTAATCAGCCCCTCATTAATTGGGAAAAAATAAATAGACCAAGATATAATAGTGTTTAGTAAATAACCTACTTAGATTATAGCAAAATTTATTTTTTTATAAAATGACGTAGAGAAAAATAAGAAATAGTAGCGAGATAACCCCAAAAAAAAGAAAGAGAATAAGGGAAAAAAAAAAAAAAGAAAAGATGAAATTAAAAATTCATGTGTTTAAAATGAGTACAAGATTTTAAAAATATTGTTTACTTCAATATTTTTAAAAGTGTGCTATTTGCTTACAATAAAAATTGAAACTATGCTATTTAGTGTAATTTCCTTTTTAAATAATACCGGGTTATTTTGGAGTCTAAAAAAAATTCTAATCTTCACATGATATAAAGAGAGCATTTATTTTTATGAGAGATTTAAACAATCCACTCCAATTTATCTTTTTTATTTTCGGTCATTCGTCCTTCACTCATATTTTCACACCATGAGAAAGTCCACCGTACTATTGGTAATTGTTCATTCATTTTTTTTAATATTTAAAATGCATAATTAAACATATTAAACGATTTTTATAAAAGCAATTTTGAATACGGGAATGTTATACTTGGACCAACAGTATATTGTCACATGAAGTGTACTGACAAGGTGGACCACGAAAATAAAAAGTATTTTGTTCATTAGGAAGCTTACAATTATACTTGGACCAAAAGTATATTGTCATTATGTCATATGAAGTGTGGCATGGTGCTACAACCATTTAGGATCATTCATTGGAGGTAATTCTAACTAAATTTTCGTGGCCATGGTTGACATAGGCTAAATGAAGATCTTATCATTATCATGCATTTGGACATGGTTTTTATTTCTTCACGTTGCACAATTTTTTTTTTTTTTTTAAGCTGAGGTAGAAGTAGACATGTTTTCCTCCTTTTTCCTCGCGTTACATCACCACGGTAAGGACTTAAGGTCAATGCATGCTTATATACCATGTTTATTATTTTGTTTTGTTTTACTTGTTTTTTATAGCCATTGAAAATCAAGTTGAAACTTAAAGTTGAAATTTAATCATTATAGCATGTGAGAGTTTTAAAGTGTAATACACTTTTATTTTACACTGAAGTATGTGAGAGTTTTACAATATAGCAATTAGAACTTTAGTATTAGAAACTTAGTTCCTAAACACTCTAAAATTGTTCCGTTTGGTTGTGTTTTCAAAATAGGTGAAAATGGTTTTGTTTTAGAAAATGAGAATTTTTTAAAAATTGTGCTGAGAGTGTTTTTAAAATTGTTGTCTCAACAAGTGTACAAAAACATTTTCAAAAATTTTTAAAACAAAACCAAACGAGGTTCACGTTCTTCTGTTTTTAATTTGTTTTGGACTTTTTCTTTTTCTTTTTCTTTTTTTTTTTTGCAAATGAGTCCATGTTTTCTTGATATTTGGGAGTTCATACCTTCACGATATCTTAGTTGTCACTTCTTTATTTATTTATTTATTTAAATCAAAATATGGGGGGAACAACCAATTTACTTACGAGACAAAATGCCTTATTAATTTAGCCTTGTTGAAAACTATTGGAAAATTCTGATAAATATCATTTTTAAAAATTTTTATAAATACCACACAAGTTTATTTGTAACATAACTTAACACGTAATATGAATGATAGTGTGGCATAAAATTTTTATAATGTGGCATGAATAAATACAACTTTTAAAAGTATAGCATAGCCTGTAATTTTCTCAAGATTATTAAGCATCAAATTGGTTCCCTAATAGCGTTAAACCTAGCTCATGAAACTTAAATCCTAGGACTTCCACTATAACAAGGGAGAGTTTTAATGTGGGCCAAAAAATAACATGAAAACAATTTAAAATTAATCTGTCATGATAACCTTTGTTTGGCATCTTAGTTGGGACCGTTTGTTTCAACCAAAAAATAGTACAAAGCTTTTAGGAGCTATAGTAAAAAAAACAAAAAATTGTTACAGCATAAAGCTCTTACACATTACAATTTTCAAACAACATTTTCAATTCTAATGCTCTATAAAACACCCTAGATTTCATGATGCCGGTTCGAATGTTTCGGCTAGGGAGTAGAACCAACACAATTAGGCTGCTGCCTTGATGGTATGCTACTTGGCATTGAAGTTCAAGTAACTCCTAGAAGCGAGAATTTTTGTTTTAAGTTAACTTGTTTAAACTTTCACATTAAACTATTTGATTCTCAACAAGACAGGGAAACTCAAAAGTAAAACCTCAATATTGGAAGCGAGAATAATAACCAAATCAAACTAAACATTGCAATCTAAGTGATCTTAATGCTGCTTTATATGACAAATACTTACAATTACCACATTATCATACCAATTATTGGATTCATCTTCTGACTATACATGAGAATAAATCTATAAATAATTCCTAAATTTTTCTTTCTCTAAACTTGGTTTTTTTTAGTCATTTTTGTCTTATATATAAACAAACTCTGAACAAAAAATGTCTTATAAACAGTTCCTCTTTTAAATCTGGAATGAAAACCATTAAGTTGGACTTTTGAAAAATCACTAAATTCTTCTCACTACTACAAAATTATGAGTAAAAAATAGATTGTAGGCGATATATAGTTTTGTAAAAACCATAAGAAAGCGGTACTAACAAAATTTACAAAAACTATACTTAATCTTCAGATTCTACAATGGTTGTAAACCGTCTTAGAATAGCATAAACCATTATGGAATAACAAGATTCTACGATAGTTTACAAAAGCCTTTTTTGTTATGGAAATACATTACACGGCGGTACTGAAAACCATCATATACTGTTAAAATTCAAAATTTAAAACTCAATCAAAATCTGTTACCATATTTAGTCTCGGCCTCTCACACTTTTTTGTCACTCTCTTTCTATTCCTTGCATATCTCTCACTCTCTTTATATTCTTCTTATTCTCTGTCTATTTTCTTTGATTATCTCCCATGCTTCTCTTAGGGAAAAAAAACAAAGCTCTTCCTTTTTTTCCACTTGAGATTATTGGAGGTGGATGGAGGCATGGAGACGGCAAATGTTGACAAGATCCGGTTGGTTATTGTTTTGATCTTTGTTTTTGCTTTTTTCTTTTCTTTTCTTTGTTTTTTTTTTCTTCTATCACCTTTTCCTCTCTAATTTGTATTTGTTGGACGTATTTGGGAATGCAGAGAAGGCGGATCTCTCCACATTACCAAGGGAGATTTGGCGAGGAGAGGTGTGATTACGAACAATGAGTGCTGTTTGGTACTTGATTTGGCAACGGGTTAAGTAAAATTTGTGTATCGTCACGTTTGAGACTTTTTTTGTTAGATCTGTGACGATCCTTTTGATTCAAGATTTGGTATTCTATTTCATTTTTATTTTATTTTTTTCTTTCTATTTGCTTAGATTGTAACATGAACAAATTCTAAGCCTTTTGAAGGATTAGATGCTTGAAATGGTTTCTGTTATGATAAAAATGCTTTTATGAAATAACATAATTATCTTATTTTCAGAAAGAACTACCACTTTAAAAACCATATGGTATGATGGTTTTTCCTAACACTCGTTGAACAAATGATACCATAACGGTTTTTTAACTGTCATGGTAATTTTCTACGACAATTTTTAACCATCATTGAATCCATAATTTCTAACAGTGTCTCTTTCTATAAATAATCTATATATTAAAAGTGTGAATGACAGTTCTCAGACGAGGGAACCGTTCCTTTATAACTAAATAACTACTTGGAATGAAACTTCATTCGAAAGTAGGTTCGGATCAAAGCTATTAAAAAGTGTACTAATTCTGGTTCCTGAAATTAAAAAAAAAATCAACAAAATGAGTTCTTCTAAATAAACAGGAAATTATTAAATTTGAAATGTTATCAAAATTTTATCCTTAAAAAATATATCAAAATTAGTCATTATGCGATTAAAATATTTAAAACATATAAAAAAATGCACCAAAATAAGTTCTTATGTAAAGAGTCTAACTTCAATCCCAGTTTTGCCTCAATTCCTACCGCAAACTTGGCACCAATTTTGAAAACAAAAAAATTTTAGTTGGGGAAAATATTTGTGTAAAAAATTGAAAAAAACAAAAAATTTCATTAATTTTAAATTAAAATTGAGAAAAATTTAAAAAAAAATGAAAAAGATTTATTCCTGCATTATAATTGCAAAAATAAACTGATTATTTCGTCGGCATGGAAATGCAATAATTCTACTATCATGGCCTTTGCGATTATGAGAACCACGTACTTTCTACATGTCAATATACGAATAAAAACAAAGCTAAAAACTGACAAATCAGAAAAAAAAAAAAAGGTTATGCAATCAGGGCAATAATAATGTCAATACTTAATTAAATCACATTATAAAGTTCCACAAAAATTCTATTAGTAAGAATTGTCGTTTCCTGGTCACCTTCGGGACACAGTCTTCGACGAATGGGCAATAGCCACTAGGCAACCACAATTCCACGACAGGAACCTCCTCATAAACCAAGCTCCTTTTTTTTTTTATTTTTTTTTTAAAGTCATATTTCCACATTTTTATTTTCATTTGCACAAAGTAAATGGTTTGCTGTTAAGAAAAATATTTAACAGATCCCTATTGCTGATTAGGGTTTTCAAGTACTAGTCCGAAAATGATGATAAGATTAGCAAATTTTTATTTAATATATTGATATATAAATGTATATATGACTAGTTAAAAAAAATCTAACCATAGTCATGAATAATAATAACACACGCATTGCTCAATTTAATAATTAAAAGCCCTTTTTTTTGCAGTTGAAGTTGGAAGATTTTTAGTAATTAATCAAAATTTATATGGAACATGCCCATTTATTGTTTAATGAGTAATCATGAAATATTCATATTCTTTTTCCCTTTGAATTAAGTATTACTTCCCTTATTCAGGAGCACTACGTATAAAGCACGTAAGAAAGGGACACTAGATTTGCAATACACTCACATGAAAGTGGAACAAATCTTTTAAATCCTTGAAACCCACTTTTCCCACATCAAACCAATATAATAACTTATAAATTAATGAACACCTTCAATAACACCACCAAAAACAGTGTATCAAAATTCTTTACCTAATAATGCGCGTAAGCCCAGTGTTTGGTAGAGAGATCAGAGATACCAACTAGAAGGTACATTTATTATGTGGAAATAGGTATTGGGGGGTATAAATTGACTTTACATGCAATATAAATAAGGCAATTTCTTCTATGAGAAAAAAGATACAGACATTAATTGATGGGCATCCATTTTTTAGTCATCATATCTGGAAAAAAAAAATAGATTGAAATTTTGAATGGCTTCAAAATAAATAAGAGTACGTTTGGTTAGTGTATTTTTTAGATTTAATAGACTTAAATTTAGATTCGAGTATTAAGAATTCTTTAGATATGTATTTGTTTCCCTTAAAATCCAAATCAAATGAGTACCAAGAATCCAAGTTTTTAAAATTCTGACCCCCTTTAAACTTTTAATACTCGGATATGTTTGCTACCATAAAAGCTAAAATTCTCTCTCTTGTATTTGAGTGGAAAAAATCATTACTTCTTCATTTGATATCCAATTGAGATGATTCTTTTTTCATTGTGTTTTTAGTGAAGAGAGGAATAAGATCCATATTGCATTTTTTAGGATCATTAATATTAAGATTTTATTAGATGTATTAATAAATTAAAAAGCTTTTTTCACTTTCTTCAAACACAAATTTTAATTTTATTTCATATTCAGATTAAAACTTAAGTATACATTTAAATATCAATTCGGATAACAATTTAAATCATTGATTTAAATTTTAATTCAAATTACACAACTCAAATTAAATCATTAATTTGATTCTATATACACTAGACCAAAAAACCCATACAAATAAATATTGGAAAGAAATTTTCCATTTGCCTTTGAAAAAGGTGCGCTAATGCACAATAATCATTGTCCAATTATTCGGAAACTGACTTTATTATGGTTTTCTGCGCAATTTCAAACTTTTTAATGTGGTGGTTGATTCTCTCTTTCTTTTTTTTTTTTTGGTAAATAATGTGGTTGTTGATTCCAAAAGAATATAGTTATTTTCTTTTTGGCCGGGGTAATTTTTGGGTCTTTTTGCACAAAAGTGTATGTGTGAGCGTATAAATATAAATATAAATATAAATATATATATATATATATATCTATAATCTGCCACAAGTTCACAAGCCACAACTAGGGGCTGTTATTATTCTTTAATTTTCTCTGTGAAAGTGTATAGATTTTTTAATTCTGTGGGCGCTTTAGATGCGTCACCCAGGTGATATTGCTGGTATCAGCAGAAGTGCCAAGTGTGGCAAATAAACTAGTTCAAGAACTAGTCAGACAATGGGCCATGACAAGTACTATACATAATTGGCATGATCAAGATGCATTATTGGGCAACTTCAGTATTGGATTGTTGGCGTTCTTTTTTTGGGTTTTCCTTTAACGTTCTCTCAAAAAGAAAAGCATTTCATTTGATGAAAAATAATTGTTGCAAGTATGGGTATAATCAAAGAAAAGTACCCATTTTCTTTGCTGGTAAAATGTCTTGATGTGTTAGAGTTTACTGGACAGTTTATACAGTGAGATTTTAATTGTAAAAGGAAGAAAGGTGATACATGTATTTCAAAAAGTAAAATAGGATATATAATGTTTTGGAGGGTAGTTTGATAACTACTCTGAAGATTCTCTCTAATTGAGCTTAATCAAAAAGAAAATATTAGCCCTATGAGAACACAAGGGAGAAAAGGCAAATTCCATTATGCTAGCACTAAGAGAAATTAAAAAAAAAAAATAGTAGGGGCTTTATTCGTAATAAGGCACAAATTATTAAGAATTATTGATTGATGTGATCTCCTTCTTTAGTTGGTCTAGGTGCAACATTGGTGACAACATTTTCTTTTAACCTATCTAGAGTATTTCTTTTTTCTTCTTTTAATTGCTATAAAGGTCATACAGAGTTTGTATTATATATATTGTTTATATTAACGAATGTTTATAAGGGAAAAGCTTACCCTCTCTGCTGCTTTTTAGGTTGAGTTTGATAGATGCTTCTTTTGGAAAGCCATAGCAAGTTGTTTATTTTTTGTAATTTCATATTTGTGGGTGTTGATTTTGCTTCCTTTTTAGGATTTCTTGAATTTTTTTTTTGCAGTAGCTACCTACTCCTTTCTCTCCTCGCTCTCCCTCCAACAGTAGGATTTACTTGTGAACCTCCTCTTTAGAAGATGGGTAATTAAGGTTACTTGTTGGTATTTTTTTTTCCGAACATAATATATATATATATATGTATATATATGTATATATATAGTAAAATGAGACAACAGATCTTGATTCGATAGAAATATGTACTCATATAAAGTTCATTTATTATGCTGCTTACTAGTGAATTTTTTCTATTTTCTTAATGCATAAATATAGCTATATGATCAAACCATGTTAAATATTTATGTTCTCTTTTTCCTTTTATTTTATTCTATAATGACACCTCGAAAGATTTTGGGGCTTGAGCATCAGCATATATATGGTAAATTTCATCTATTTACGAAGAATTTTCATAAATGATATATTTTAATATCTACTTTTTACAAATGTCATATATATTCTTTTATGATATAATTTAACATGCAATATAAATAATAATACGATATAAATAAACACAATTTTTAAAAATGTGACATAAGTTGTAATTTTCTCGTACATTTTCTCTCTCTATAAATATATTGGTAAGTGGATCTGGGCCATTTACAATAAAAGTCAAATAATACTAGCACAGCCTCAAATAAACAATCATCAATGCAAGATAAAGAGCTCATTTTTTTTTTCAACGATTATTAATGAAAGTGGTACAACCAACGTTGAAGATCTTCAGTTTAGCAAGAAGATGAGATATAAATCCCCTAATCAATCCATTGTTCTTTAATCTTATCATCAAAAGAAAACGAACTAATACACATCTTAGTCAAACGAAACATAATTAAGCACTTTTGTGGTCGTAGTTTTAGTTTCAAGTGGAGTTGAACTCTAATATATTAAAACATTGAAAGATATGTATAGCAATGCAGTCCAAATGACTATGATTGTTTAGTGGGATTTTTTCTTCTTGATCAAAAGTATTTTGTTGTTTATCTACTGAAATTGAACTTGCCATTGAGCACATTTTTGTAATATTTCTTATCATTTACTCCCAAATTTTAATTGCGTAATAGCATTTATTTTAACCCCGTAACCGCTTCATATTTCTTGATCGATAAAATGGAGGACGACGAAGTTTCAGGCGTAAATCTCACAGATCAACTCGTTCAATGTTCACTTTCAACCAAAAAAATAAAAAGTGCAATATATCTATAATCTATCTATAACTATATTAAAAATGAGAGCTCTCTGGCAGAACTAATCAAAAAATGATCAAATTATTTTATTCTTCAGTGGTTTTTTAACCTTTTTTTCCTCTCATCGCCGTTAAAAATTTGTGTATATATATATATATATATATGTATATTTTACTAAAAAAGTAAAGATATTATTTCAATGCATGCTCTTTAGAAATACTTTAATTTTTTTATATATATTCCAAAGTAATTTTCTCTTCAATTTGTCACTATTATTTTTTTACTGTGCAATATAAAGAGAGTTTCTTTCTTTTATTTTTATTTTTATTTTTATTTTTTATTTTTATAGAAGCATAAAAACTTCCCTCTAAAAAAGCATATTTTCAAGAGTGTCCTCCTTAAAGTCTTTTCAAAACTACACATTTAATTTAAAAAAAGATTTATTATAAGTCCAAGTCACTTTAATTAAAAAAGATGATTTATTAAAAGCCTAAATTACTGTTCTTTCTCTTTCCCTCAAATGATAGATTACCTTGATCGGCGCCGGGGGAGGGGGAAGGGGCAGAATAGAACCCACCTTATTCCAGAATTTGGCAAGTTTCAAAGAAAAATCTACTAGATTATTTCATTTTTATTTTAATAAACAACCGCCTGTGGTTGCCGACGCAGGGTGCCGTAACGGAACCCAACAGGTATTGGAGTTGGAGCAGAACCCACCAAGTTTTGGAGCTGAATTTATTGGATTATCTCATATCTTTTAAAAATAAAAGAAATACCAACTGCTTTTGGTCCTCGGCACAGGGTGCTAGGATAGAACCTGGTAAATACTAGAGTTGAATCTATATGATTATCTTATTATTTTTTATTTCGACAAAAACTACCAACCATCTTTGATCGTCAATGCGGGCTGCTAGAGCGGAACCCACTAGGTGTCATATCGGAACTTGTTAGATTCCAAAACAAAATTTGATAGATTTTAGAGCAAAACATAGCAATTGAAACTACCTCGCATTCCTATTCATCTCATAATTAGAAGATCACTATACAACTTACAATCATCATTTATTCCTATAAAATATAGAAAAAACACAAAATAACAAATAAATCATACTTTCCTATAATGTTCAATCTTTGTTTTGATAGTTTATCGAACACTTCAGCTACATAACAAATAGAAAAATAAATCTAATTTCGAACAATAGATCCAAAACAAATCTCAGTAACGAACAACTAGATCTAGAAAGAAATCTTAGATCTTAACCAAAACAATAACAAAAAAATTCCACAAATCAAAAATGAAAAATAACTAAACTTTAACACCCAAAAAAAAAAAATAATTTTCTCCTTACAACGCTTCAATAGATTTCTATCACGCCCCGGAGTACGGGAGGTGACGTGGTGGTTTAATTAAATTAAATAGATGAAGATTTAGTTAAAAACAAGGTTTTAAAATCAAATTTATAAGTAAAAATGTGATAATTTGAAAATCATTTGAATAGAACAAGTTAAAGAAATAAAATGAATCATCGTTATAATTAAACAAATAATAAGAACATTAAAATAATAAAATAATTAATTATGGGGTGGAACGCGTATGAGTCCCACTGACCTACATATTGTGCACACACATATGGTACTGACAATATTATGATACAACCACAGTCCGAAAGTAAAGAAGGTTAAAAATCTTACATGCCTTGAATTGTAATTTAACCTACCAAATTCTTCTACGGGTCGTAAGTCCGGTCAGCGGACTCCTTTCCAATCCTATGCTGATATCCACCTAGGGTTAAGATTTTAAAACAGATAAAATGTGAGCGAAATGCTTAGTAGGATTATATTTAAAATTATTCAACTTTAAAAGAAATTTCTTAAAATCAGATAAACATGTAGAAACGAACTGGAACCATCAACAAATAGATAATTAAATGAGAAATTCAATGAAATATAATCTTCCAAAAATAATTCAAATAAATCAACCGGAAAGAATACCGTTTTTCCTTTCTTAGGCAAACCATATGTAATTCACCACCGTAGTGGCCCAGTTGGGTTTTGGGACCTGCCCCCAAGGTTGTTCACTACACAACTCGATCTCTGAGATGGCATCATGCCCTAAAATTTATATATACATATATATCTTTCTGATTCATAAAATCTCTTCTTTACCAGATATAATCATGTATACTCATTATGAAGTTTATTATAAAATCCGTCTCAATCCACTGTTTCAGAAAACAGATAATGAAAATCCTTTATCAACAAGTCATTTGAATACATTTTTATAGAAATCATTTTTAGGCCAAAGAATTTTATAATCGGCTACCAAAGAAAGGGGTAAAAGTCCTACCTCAACACTCGTACCGGTGTCTCACACCGTAATCCCGGTCTGCTATACGTTAGCTCCGCGGATCCATGCACAAATCCTAAATGCATAGTAACTTAGCTCATTAGCATCTAACCCGAGATATCCTATGATACTAAATCATCTCATGGTGTCCTAGTGTGCCATTTAGGTTTATAAAATCATTGTACAAAGTTGAAATTTAAATTAGGGTTCAAAACAGTTAAAACGGGTGAAAACCACAAAATTTTCCCTTGCTCGGTCGGCCTGCCGGTTTCCCTGGTTCGGCTTGCCGAACTGCACAGTTCGGCCTGCCGAAAATCCCAGTCCGGTCGGCCGAACATTCCCAGGTCCGGCCTGCCGATCCTTTGAATCCGGCCTGCCTAACACGAAGTTCGGCCTGCCGATCTGAAAAAATTCTAGAATTTTTCACGCACGGGTCTCGGTATCCTGAATTTCAAATCTTCAAATCTAACCTGTTTTCTCAATTCCCAGGCATGGATAATCATCATAAACTATAGGAAATCATAATAGAACACTTTTTAATGATTTAAAACAAGTTTTAAACAATATTTTTGCAAAAATCCAAAAATAGAGAAAATACAAGGAAAATGAAAAATCTTGATTGTAATCCGTTTTTGATGAAATGAAGTTTACATTCTAGCTAATCTAAGTCCATCTAACTTAGATCGAAGCTTTTCTAGACTTAGAAACTCTAAAATTTCAAAATGCAAGAAAATTTTGAAAAATTAAAAAAGTTTAGAAATTTTGAAAACTAACTTTAAATGGAAGCTTGAATCGAGTTTGTGGTTGCTCAATCGCATTCCCGAGCCTTCAATCCACAATCCCGAAGCTTGAAATCGGATTTTGTTTCAAAAATTTTAGAGAGAGGACGAGAGAGTGTGAGAAAAACCGAGAGAGAGAGACGAGAGGAGAGAGAGACAAACGTGAGGAAAAATGAGAGGAAGAGAGAGAGGGAAAATAAATAGAGAAAAAGAAAAAAACAGTTGTGCAAAACTATGTACAACAATACACTGTTTTCAAAAATCAAATTGCTTTATTGAAAACTAAATTAACAATTAAAAACAATTTAGAATAATTAAAAATCACTAAAAGAGTAAAATAATATAAGTTTTCCTTAATTTTTATAAAATAATCAATTCAAATTTAAATTACTCATTATGGCACACTAATCCACCATTTAACACTCTAATACTATTTAATTAACTTTGGGGTGTTACAATTTCCAACGTTATATGCCTTGTCTTTCTGTCTCGAGAATTGTGATATTTCATTACAATTATCATGTATATATAGACTCTTCTAGCCAAAAGAGAAAAACAAAAAAAATAACCATGTATATAGATTTGATTCCTTTATGAGGTGTTTCTGCTGTACAATCCACAATGAACTAAAGACAAACCAAATGATACATATATCTGTGTGTCAAATTTAGATTGTAAGTATGTTCTAAAAATAATCCAACACTGATATTTTTATATCCTATTTATTTGGTTATTTCAAAAATAACTTTCTTCATCTGGTTTAAACTGCCCTGACATGTGTGTGTTACTTTTAGATGCTTCAAAGGATTAGACTGAATCTCATAAGTTTAATTTTTTTTAGACTTCTCATGTTGTGACTATATGGCATACATGTTTTGTTTTAAAATTGAAAATGGTTTTGCATGGTATCCCTCTTGGCTACTAGTCTCTTGGTGGGAAAACTTGCTTACCCAATAGTTAAGAATATATATGTCATCTTGATTGTTGCAGCGGCAGTTACATTACTGCAGGTGCTAGCCTGTTGGACGTTGAAGCTTAGTATTTCTTAAGAGGGAAACAAAAAATAAATAATTAAATACTAATTCTTTCACTGTTTATTCATCTTACTAACATTTGTACGTTGTCCTTACAACATTTTAATGAACTATCCATACCTTACGGTTTTCATGATTTGTTTCTGAAAGGCCATCTTTATCCTCAAAAAAGGTGCTCGACTATTCTCACAATTTTCCTACCCCCCCTTTTTTTTTCTTTTCGTCTGCTAAGAGCTATGAACTAAGGTTTGATCAACTTTTGAAATTAGATCATCTATCCCTGTAAAACATACTTTTTGATCAAGCCAATCTTTAGCAAATTTTTAAAATTTTATCATAAAATAGTGATATTAAATTATAGAAATTTTCATAAACTAAATTGACTATCTATAAGTCAATTTAATTCAAATTTTAAACTAAACACAAATTATGCTTGATGGATATAACCCAAACTACTTATAATAAAAAGTCATTTATGGATATGTGTCCAATTTATGGATGCTTTTAAACTTTCATTAATCACAATATATATTTAAAAACAATCCTTTCTAATCTTGAGTTGCCTTAGGGTCTTGTGAAATGCTTGTGGACTCAATGGACCTTTATTTAATTATTATGATTATAAACTTGACATAATTACTAACATTTATAAACAACTAACAGTCCACATATAAGATATTGTAATTTCTTGAATTTTCAATAATCCTTATGGCTTAGAAAATGCTGATCATGCCTTGTGATCTTCATCTAAATCTGAGATTGATCTTGTGTTCGTGAACTTTGTATTCACCATGTTTGAATCATGGTATTAAACTGTTGATCATTATTAATCTAGATTTCTCTTATTAAACTAGCATTGCATAAGAATTCCATAAAATTATACTGAGTTGGAAATTCTTTTATCAATTAATCTCAATTTAGCTATTTTAATTGAGATTCTTATTAAAACTATTTTTTGAACCCTCACATGAGGTTATCGAATCATAAAACCTTAGTCACATTGAATAATTATTTTTAATTAACTAAGTGTGCTATCATAATATCACCTTCCCTATGTGGTTCATACCGGGAGCACATAAAATTGCACATTCATAATAATATTTATCACTAAAGCGTGTTATTAAGACTTTCTAAATACGTGTTAATTAGAAAAAGTCATATTCATAAATCGTAGTTACGTTGTGATTTAAACTTGTAAATTTTTCAAGCGTTACAAAAAGTTTCTAGCCATGAACTGCATTTTTACAGTTTCTCATAATGCTCGATGGTGCTATAGATTACCGAGTTTAATCTAATCATGGAATTTTAGAATTTATGTTGTAATTCCATAAATCTTTGCACATAAATAAATGTCTGGAAACCTTGACTTAAATACTTAAATTTTCTCGGTTTATTATTAAGCCATCCATCTAATGGCTTGTGGCGATTCTTAAACTTACCCAACATACATAGTCTAAGTAAGTTTGTCATATGTTTCTGTCCTCATAATTCTTATAGAAACTAGTACTTATAGGTTCTAAACTTATACTTTTTTATGAACTTAACAGCATAGTAATAAAAAAATCCTTAATTAATTATTCTTATTAATTGCTGGATTTTTTCTGGGTGTTACATTTTAAAATTTTGAATTTTTTTCTTTTACTTTCGTATAATTTGGTCATTTTAAAGGTCATAATTAATTATTGAACAAGGTAAAATGTAGATTTGTATATTAAATATGAGTTAAAGGTATAATTAGATGAGATCCAAACCGAAAATATAATTTTTAAAAAAACCTAAAACATAGATAGTAAAAGGAAAATATCCCTTTTTGTATCGTAACCAGCTGACAATCTGCTAAAGATTAACGAGGCCAAACTTAGCCTAGTTTAGTAAAAAAGAAAAAAAAAATCAAAGGAGCTTGTAAAAATAGAAAAGCGAGACTACACTATTACGTTCAGTTTCTAATTTGACGTGGATACCTTAGATACCTTGATCTAAGTCATAACCATGAAACTAAGGTAGCGTTTGGTACATAAGTTCTCACCGTTTGTATTTATTTCTCTAGCTTAAATTGACATTTGGTAATCAAAATAAAACAATGGTTTAAAATGATGAGAATGGTTTAAAACGAGTCAAATAATCAGTTTTGACAACTTGACCTCCAATTAAATTGTAACCATTTTGAACCATTTTCTATTGTAAAAACCATGTTTTTCTTCTTAAACCATAGTTTAAATTGATATTTTTAAACCCTAGCTATCCGATGTGATGTCTATTCCCTGTTTAGACCTTTATATTTTAAACATCAATTTAAAATCACTATTTATACTATATATATAAGTTTACAACTATCAATTTAATTCATAAAGTTTAAAAACTACACCAATTTGAATTCACGTAACGAAAACCCTAACTTTTATATGTTTAAATTGTTGTTTTTAGATGCTAATAACATTAAAGTTTAAGCATGAAATTGGTAAAATTTTATATGAGCAATAAAGTTGAAGCATGAAACTTGGGATTAATTGTTGATCTAAGTCAGAAGCATGAAACTAAATTTTATATATTTTAAAGTTTGTATTACTTTCTATATATAATTGCTGCATCCTTGACATGGAGAGAAGCATATAGTTCAATAGAATTTTTTTTTCTTTTTAATCAATACGCACTTTAATCCTGCTAATTCCTAAAAGCATTATGCACAATTGCATCACAGTATCAAACAATTGTGTCATATTTAGTTAATCATGCATATTAGAGCAGTACTATTCAGCTCCGTAAGGAACTGACTCTTCCTTGGGACCCACCCTTGTATTTCTTGTGGAGCCTCAAAGCAATTTTGTTTCCTAAAATGTCATGCGTTGCATTGTATATGCGCTGCTGAGAAATGGAAATCACTACTCAGTAGTATGAGACTAACTCCATCAATATCCAGATATAAATTTTTCTTTGAAATAGTCAAACTTGCATAATGTAGTTGCCATTTCTGACTCTTCCCCAATCAAAACATCAAACTAGTTATTGATCCTAACAAGAAAAAAGAGAAGAAAATTGGAAAGTAATAGATTTAGCATACACATGAAAGACAGATGAAATTTCTACTAGGAAGCTTCACCAGGGTATTGTCAAAGCTCTGGAGGAGTTGGATTCATCTTAACCAAAAGCCAAAGTGATAATGCTCTGGGATTCAAACAACATATTTGTGAGCCACTTCCCTTAGCTTTATTTTATCCTTTTTTAGTTCCTTTCTGTGAAGAACACCATGGCAGCAGAAGGGGTTGCTTCTCTTCAGGTTTTAATAGGTTGGCTTCTCGAGAGGTCGTTGACGTCATTCGGGGGAAGAATCTTAACGAGGGGATGCTCAAGAAGCTGAAGATTAAGCTTTTATCAGCCACGCAGTGCGAAATGATACCGAGGAGATGCGAATGTGTTTAATATACTAACGTGTTTACCATAGAGTCAACCCGCTTCGACATTTAAAATAAAGCATCTCCCTAATCATACATTGTTGATAGTTGTTTTTGTATCACTTCCTTCCAAAGCTCATGCCCAGGATCCCATCTTTTGATATGAATGGGTATGATACATGGACACAAACGATGCTGGATGAACTTTTGTCGGTTTTGGTCTGGTGGGCCATGAGTAAGCAAATAAACTTGTTCATTTTCGTCCAATATGATTTTAATTCCACTTGGAGAAATCAAGTCAAAAGATTCGTATTTTATCCATAGAAATCACTATGAGAAAGACCAAATCTAAAAGCCTGTAAATTGGCCAAAAATCCCAAGAAAATCCTAAAAAATGCAAAAGAAAAACCACAAAATCTTATCAAAAAACATGTTGGAGCAACCTAGAGGTAACTCGGAAACGCTTCCAGGAACTCTTGTACACACTCCTCTGGCGGTGTTCTGGTCTAGTGTCAGATTCTAGTTCCTTAGCCAAAATGGCAAAAAATTGCTTTTGGAGAAGAATAGACACACCTAAATGTCCTAGAGACGGAATTTTCAACCTAGCTAAATTAATTACGAAGTTGGCAACTTGGAAAAGATGATTTGATCAACAAAAAGCATAGATTTTGTCCCCAATTTACACCATTTTTAGCATAATAAAGTTCACGCTTAGTCCTCTAGTTGGAGGCCTTACGCGTAAAAATAAGGGTCATGCTTAGAAAGTCACACAATGAGTTTACTCCTGTGGAAAGTCTTTTCAAACCTGACCATCGTACAAAACACGTTTTACAAAGTAACCATAAAAAAACTCCCCTTCTTCTCCAATTTATACTCTAACTCCTCAACACATTCCTTTCATCATACCAGAATGATCTCTCCATTAGCCAAACCTCCAACATTTTTTCTCCTCTCTATCTCTTTGAGTTTGTGCCCATCGAACTCAAAAGAATCTTGTGTGGTTTATGCCCTTTGACCTCTATTGCTTTAGGAGTGCCTCCAAGGTCATCTCCAAAAAAATTTCCAAAGCATGCTTTAAGGTATGTGCCCTACAAAAATGAGGAATTTTGGAAGTCTTTCCTTTGAATCTAGGGGACACTTTACCGAATTTCCCCTCTAAAAAAACTCCAAGCTATTAGCACTTCACTCTTGCAAGGCTCCATTAGCCTTATCCCTTGGAGTAGCTTTGCTCCATGATGCCTAACCTTCTTAGAGTAGACTACCCTCTCCATTAAATTTTGCTTACTTCCACCTTAATTATTTTGATTGCTTGTTGCTTCATTCGTTTACTTGCGGATATGTTTTGGTGAGAATAGCAACAAAATAGGCCCTAAAAGTTGTTCTATTTCAGATTTAACCACCGCACTATTTCGTTAGAGGTCCCATCGACTTCTTCTATAAGTATTTAGAAGACCTCTGGTCTCGTTGGAATCACTACTATTGTATCAAAGATGTGTGCGTGCGCACCCTACCACGTCATACTCTCTAGATGTACTAGACTTTAACAGAGGTAAATCCCTATTAAAATCTTACCATAAATAAAGTATCCAGCTTTATCCATAAACTACATACTATATATTTAAAGTATTAGTCACGAAATCATATTTATTCACATATAAACCCCTTAGATGCCCAATTCTAAGGTATAGTCCTAGTAGTTATAGATCACATGTTTGCTTAATATACAATTATTAAGATGAAAGTAATATGAGGTTTATTTTTGACACATAAAAAATAATCTCATTATTCTTTATTAAACCAAAAATGTCATATATACAAATAAATTCTTTGTTTCTTAGTGCATTAATCCTAACATTATTTATTAAGCTTTTGTTCATATAGTTCTAGCGATGCAACACGTAGGTCGGATAAAATGGCACGGTCTTATTCGAACTGTTAATATAGTGAATCATTAAATGAGTGAACTATACATAATGAGATTATGTAGGACAGAGACATGATGTGATATGAACAATAATTTGCTTTGAATGTGGCAAGTTCTCATTACTTCGATTGATTGTTACATATAAGATGATTTTAATCTTGAATTATTAGCAAACTAAATTATTATTTTTGATTTACACGGTCCATATTCGGGAATCTAATTTAGTTTGTTATTTTTGGAGGCATAGTGAAGTAGGTAGCCTGGAATATTAGTATTACAAGATAAAATCCATTACTTCTCTAAAGAGAAGCAGATAAATAATTCTCTTGAGTGTTGATTCAGGTCTTGAATAATATGAGAGCTCAATTCGGATAACGTTCATGAATTTATTTTTCATTAGAGAATCAATAGCACTTGAGAATAAAAAGTAGTTAGAGAGGTTAACAGATTTTGCCCAACTCTAATTATGAATTATTTATAGAAGATCAATTTATATCTATATTAAATGGACGACTCTAAAATATGAGTAATTATATCTATAATTTTAAGAGTGCATTTTCAAGTTTTTAGTGGAGTAACATTGGAATTAATAAAAGGGTAATATATTGATTAAAGAGTTTAATTAATAAATTGGTTTTATTGGAGTTTAAAACTATGGGTCCATTAGTCCCCGCCATCCTTATAAACACTATTTAGATAAGTGAAATTATTAGTTTATTTAATTAATTTAGAATTATGAAATTCTAAATTAAACATCACTCCAAATTATTTTTATAAAATAATTTATAATTATTAAATAATTAATTTTGGAAGACACAATGCGTCCCACCTACTGTGTGTGGCACCCACAAGCACAAGGAAAAATTCCCTATGCAGTCCAAAGTTTTTTCTCCAATTTTTCATATTTAGAACTTTTTAAATTAATATGATTTAATTCAAAATTGGAAAATTAAATTTGTAAACAAATCAAATTAGGTAATAAGCAGTATTCCTTCTCCTATTGGTTGGTGATTGGCACCACAAGCACAAAGAATCTCTCTATATGTGTGGCACCACATGCAGTATAAGGAAAGGAAAACTCAT
The DNA here is from genome assembly GCA_946598075.1 of Artocarpus hirsutus. Classification (NCBI taxonomy): domain Eukaryota; kingdom Viridiplantae; phylum Streptophyta; class Magnoliopsida; order Rosales; family Moraceae; genus Artocarpus; species Artocarpus hirsutus. Next base: position 22,771 of record CAMOHE010027346.1, read on the forward strand.
ATATGTTATTTTAATTAAATATGTGATATTTAAAATTTAAATAAAAGAAGCATCTAGAATTAATTAGGTCTCTCATTCGTTATAAATAGAGTGCTCCTCTAATCATTCAATACTCAATTACTGGTCTTGGTTAAAGTGCAATAATTTGGCCAGATGGTCTAGCGATAGCTGTGTAGAGAGAGAAAAAGTGAAGAAGAAATGTTTCTCATCTCAAAACCCGTTTTTCTCATGTGTTGAGATTAGTAGCTGGCAAAAGTGAGAAGAGTGATCATTAAAAAAAACTAACTCCCTTTACCCTCACATGATTGTTCAGTCGGTGCTAAGGGCTAAGCTAAGAAGGCTTTGATTTCACAAAGAGAATGGTGATCTCTTGTAAAAATATTTCATTCTAATCACTTCAATCAGTAAGCATAAATTATATATATTTTTTTAGCATTAAACTAATATACTCTATAAAATGCTTTTACAAAAGCTATGTAAAAATTTTTGTTATATACGTTTTGCATTTTTAATACGTTTTTGCATATTTTTTCTAAAATCGTTTTAGAAAACTAATTATATTATCGCTAATTAATTTTTTCCCAATGACATGCTGGTTTGTGGAGACGAAACCCGTCATTGCTGAAAGCCCCTTTTGGTGCAATGTTTCTCAACAATTTTCGTTTTTTATTGGGACTCTCATATCTGATTTTTCTAATATGTTTTTTTTTCTGTTTTATTATTATTATTTTTGTATTAATGTGTTTGTGGTTGTTGAGGTGATGCATTGTTCCGAAATTACATGGTGTCGACTGAAAATGTTCAGACTACAATAATTCTAAAGATTTTCCTCATTTTAGCCTCTCTTTTTTTGGTGTGTTTTAAAATTTTTCTCATTTTTTTTATTGTTTTAGTGTTTTTCGGCTGAGAATTAGTTGTTGTGCTCTGGTGGTGGTGGTAGGGATGAACTTTTTCTTGGTAGTGCTCCTACGTTGTTTTCTGGTTTTGCTCATGCCTTTGAGTTTGTAAACCAGGCGTTTGGGATCATGTCCGTAGCGCTCGATCTCTCAGTGACTTAGGCGTGCAACAGGAGGGCTGGCTCACAATGGAGAGGTGGCGGGCATTCCCTTCGTTAATGGTGGTCTGCACAAGGGAGAGGAAGAAACCAAAGTCTTTTGGGTTCTTTTTTCTTTCTTAAAAGATTATTTAACAAAGTGTCACTTTTTAATGGTATAAAATGGGATATTTTAAAAATTTTTTTTGTTAAATATTTAATACCTAATTAAGAGGAAGTAAAATTGAAACAAAACAATAAATTAAGGACCAAAATAAGACTTTTAAAACTCAAGGGACTAAAATAAGACTGAAGGAAAACCTCAGGGACCATTTATAAGATTAATTATTTTTTCCTAATAGAGTTAATCTTTTAAAAGGTAAATTAAATTATATTTACAACTTTATTTTTAATTAACTTTATATTATGTTCATGTTTTAGATTTTTTTATACTTAGGATGTGGATTCAAATTTTCGCCTTTAAGTAGAGTTGGTTATAGTTTTATTGTTAAATTATGTCTGCAACTATTTATTTTTTTTAGTTTTTTCTTCATAAAAAATATGTTTATGTAACTTATAAACCATGTTTTTAAAATAATTCTATAATTCATGCCAAATTATTTGAATATATAGAAATGATCACTAGGCTTTATGTAATTAGACTTGTACCTGTAAGGTACGTGACAAATTTGAGCAATTATTTGGTATACAAGTTGAAAACTCGTTATTAATAAAACAAAAGGTCTTAATTTAAATATAAATATTATATATTATATATTAGACTAAAACTTATTATTTTATTAATATTTAAGACTAAAATCTATTATTTTATTGAAAACAGGTTTTAACTGTAAGGATGAAAATCGCTTTTCCATACATTTTAGCCCCCAGCCGTAGGCTTACCACGCGAGAAAAGAGTACTTCAATGCCGTAAATTGATATTAAATATATATTTAAACCTTTACAAGAGCGTGGCGATTTGACTGGTCAAAAATGGTGTCCAAAGTAATTTTCAATCTAGGAAAGAGGAAAAGACTTGTTTTTTATATTTGTACGGCTAGGAAAACCCAAGTGGACGTCCTCCTGTATTGAGGCTTTTCTTTGATTTTTGGGGAAATCCATGTACTTGTACCCTTCAGCTACTAAAGGTTGCCCAGGAAGGGGCAAAAAAAGCCCAACATGAAATTCTTATTTTTTAAATTTTTTTTTATAGAAGTATAGGTGTTTGACTATTTGAGTTAGAACAAAAATTTTAAGTTGCTATCTTATATGCTATAGTATCAAGAAAAAATTTACTACAATATAAAGCTCTCACATGCTACAGTATTTTTAACTAAAATTGGTTCAAACCATTGGTTTCAACTAATACTCCCAAACACTGTACTCGTCATGGAATCTAGTTATTTTTTCATAGTACTTTTATTATTAGTAAATTAGACTCAAATCTTTTTGAAAAAAAAGGAAAATGAGAGAAATAATAGATTTTTTAAAACTTTTTGAAGTAAATATCATGTTTTGAAAGATACTTGTAGTAAACAGCAGATTTATGATGTAAATAATTTAAATACTATGTAGATAAGAAATAGGAATACAGTGGTAAATGACCCCCTTTTAAGTAAACGGCCAAAGTTTTTGACATTTAGAAAAATAGTCATTTTTGTACATCAATGGTATACATAAGTGTATCAATGATGTACCGGTGCTAATCAATATATCATTGATTAACTTAGTGGTTTGTTAATTCAATAATTTATCGGTTTTTCAATGATAAATCATTAGTAGATCAAAGATAAACCAATTTATTAGTAATAAACTATAGTTAATGATGTACTAAAGTTAAACAATGATATACATCAATGATATATTGGTATTTATCAATGATGTATTGCTGTAAAAAAGGGATATTTTCTTAATTTTCAAAAAGTTTGGTCATTTTGTCCTAATTTTTGAAAAATTCAGCCATTTATTAAATATATAATTAAAAAAGGTCATTTGTCTAATTTTTCCTAAAAAGTGTTTACATTATCAGCAAGAGATAAATAAATTATTTATACTTTAAATCTATATACCGTGTTAATAAATAACGAAGTAAATAAGTTATTTACACCATAAAACAGCTACTTATTACAAATATTTTCAAAACCTGTTGCTATGTACTATAATTAATTTTGCAAAAGTTACATTTACTATAATTTTTCAAAAATTTTGATTTATTTGAATACAACTCTTTAAATTGTATTTGAATCAAGTTTTTCTAGAAAATTTGATATATTTGAACTTCAAATTGTACTCCTCTAGTTTACCCCCAATTCATCGGTAGGTTGATGGGACGACCAAGATTATAAGAAAGGAGGTAAACACTCATTTATTTTGGAAAAAAATTTAATGTCATATCATATTTTAAAAAATTGTATTTATTCATACCACACTATATAAAGTTATACCACACTATTATTTATATTATATATTTAAGTTGTATCACACTAAAACATTTGTAACATTTTTAAAAAGCTAAGTTTCAGCAGACGACATTTATGAAAATTTCCCTTCATTTTGATGGAATAAAGATATAAGAGGATGAGGGAAATAACAAAATTTTGAAACCTTTTAAAGTAAATATCAATTTTTGAAAATATTTATAGTAAATAGTAGTACAAAAATTATAGGTAAAAACATTTCTACTCATAGTAAATAGTTAAGTAAAAAATATTTTACTGACTAAATTTTTTATTTATTGCTATTTAGTATAGATATTTGAAAAATGTGTTATTTACTTTAATAAATTTTGGAAAAATACCATTTACTATAAATGACACTAAAAACTTGTGCATAACTGTAGATTCAAGGTACCTTAAATGCAGATTTGTCAAGATTAAATCTAATAAATATGAGATTCACCATATAAAGTTTGAACACACCCCATGACCATGCTTGGTAAAACTAATTTTAAAAATTTTCTCTCAACTATTACCCTTATAACAACATGCCATCTGATTTTCAGAAATAACATTCATTTCTCCCAATCTATGAAATAGTAACGAATTTCCTCCTTACGTTATGTTTTCCAACCAAAATAACACGTGCCATACAAAGAATAAAAGTTTATCGAACAATTTCATATAAATTACTCTATTAGTTCTTTTAGGTGAAGTTACACAAAAGTAAAAAGAGTGGTCAACTTTAATAATTTTTTAAGGTATTTAATTTGTTTTGCTTACATAATTAAAATTGTTTAAATTAAATCAGCTTTTAACTTTATATTAGCTTTACATAGAATTACAAAAATTAAGCCTTTATTATGTAACACATGTCAATTATATGTAATTTTGGTAAAAAATCCTTGAGAGTTTTTCATTACCATTCGATTTGGGAATAAAAGTTATATTTTGAAAATCAAGGGAGGTTATTACAAGTGCAATAGTTAAACGGAGTTTTTGTAACTAATTAGATTTGCTAAATCTAGAATTATCCCTGTAAATACTATATTTACTCTATGATGAAATTTAGTAACTTGAGATTTATTGGATTTTCTCTCATAATATCCCAAACTATAGACATTATGGTATTGCCAATATATTTTATATGGAATATACTATTTTTTTACTTAGTAAACTCAAATTTTACCTTTAGAAATCTTAACTAAAATGATATTTGTTGAAAAATTATACTAAATATGTCAGTACTATCTTAAGGATTCAAAATTATTACTTAGCTGTAATTTTCCCATATCTAATTACAAAAAAATAAAAATAAAAATAATGGGTGAATTTTTTTTTTTTTTTATTTTACTCATTGCCATTTAGGCATTGCATGTTAAAGGTAAAGTTATGCATATATAATGATAAATGTTTCAATATTTTCCCATTTATGAACGTACGAATTTATTGAAAGTTAAGTGACACATCTACTTACATGTAAATGGCCATGGCCGCATCCCAAATACATCAAACCACACACTAAAGTTGTGTATATGAGAATATATATACGAGTACTCTAGAACCAAGTGTACGTTCAAGAAGGCCCTCAAAATTCATGAGTTTAATTATTAATAAAAGATAGTATATAATCACATTAAACAAATGAAAACCTTAGAAAACCATTACTCGGAATTGGGAACCACGTGATGCCATTAAGACAAAACACCCCGACCAAGTGATTAATTAACTTAAATTTCCAATGAGAAACTAGGGGGGAGAGAGAGAGAGAGAGAGAGAGAGGATAACGAGAACATTTGAACTATTATGATTTCGGTCAAATTATCAAATTCAAAATTATAGTACTAGTAATGAGAAGTTTGTTTCTCTTTCTTTTTTTGCTAACACAGGGGGGATCTATGAGGAATTCCTTTTCTTCTACTAATCATGCTTGCTGCAATGTCCTCATCAGAAACCTTATAATTACTAGCTGATCTTGCACATACATAATTAAGCCCACTTCTCCTCTTTCTGACAATCTCAGTCCTAGCCATGCTCATCATGTTCTCTGAACCGGACGAACCAGATGACGAGCTCATAGGCTCGTCGCTGTCGACGATCGTCGAGTGAGGGGTCTCATTGGTCATCTCGTCGTCTCCCATGTCATGTGGAACCAAGAAGTCAGGACTAAGTTGTAGGGAATTGCATGTCCTTAAGTATGGAGAGAGGTCTTTTATGTGCTTGAGCACATAGTCCACCTAGAGTGAATGTTGAATTTTAGGAAGATAATTGGAAGTTAATATCATCCCAACAAAATATAATTGGTCCTATTAATATGTCCACTTAATATTACTTTAAGTAATCATCAAGCAAAACTTTAAAATGCTAATTTTTTTAGAGAGCAAATTCACTTGGTTTTTCTTGTTTTGCAAAGTATAGAAGTGCAAGTCAATTTTATGCATGAGCTTGCGCAGATTTTGTTAATGATAATTAGTAATTTGAAAATTCTTTGAAAGGGGAGATCAAATATATTTTTTGGTTATTTTCTCTGAAAAAAGACATTTTTTTTTAAACGTCATCAAGAATTTTTACAAAGGAGTGATCACATAAAATTGTGGGGAAGAACTATTTTAGTCTGAAAAAAACTTAAATCTCTTTTTTTCTAGAATTATAAATACCTATGAAGTTTAAGTCACCAAATATTGAGTAATCCAATATTATACCACTTTTTTTTTTCTAATTAAGTGATAAGAGAAACAACTAGCATAAAAAAAAAAAAAAAAGAGTTGGGGGTTTAAATCAAACACGTAGAATTATATATTACCTTGCAGCCGAGAGAGCAATGGATATAAGGTTCTTGAAGACATCTATCGCAAGAAGTACAATAGTTTCCAGACCCCTTGAATTGCCTGTTCTGAGGTCTCTTCTTGATAAACACCACTTTTGCACTATTTATAGTGTATGCCTATTAGACACGATGAATATATAGACCCCAATTTAGCACCTTTTTTTTTTTATAAAAAATTTTACATAAGTAATACATTAATTAAAAGTAAAAAAAAAAAAAATAGTAATTATAATTATAATTATTTTAGAGAAAGAAACGTAACCTGAACGTTAGAGCAGTCTATGAGTTTTTGAAGATCCTCCAATCGGACAACATCGTGGTATACATATCGACGAACTTGAAGAAGCCTATGAAATCGGTGCGAAGGCAAACAATGAGGGCAAATACTTGCGCAACAGTCCAAGCAACAAATGTTCCTCTCGTTCTTCTTAGAATTTTCATGGAAAGAGCATGCCACGAAGAACTTCTGCGTGTAGAGAGCATCCAACCATGCAGGCTTCTGAATTCCCTATCATATATAGAAGAGAAGATATGTATATTGATTATACTTAGTAACCAAATACTTGAATTTGGACCAAAAAGTGGAAGAGAGAAATTAAGAGAGAAGAAAGAGACAAACCATGATCATGAAAAGCACACAGAAGTTGATTGATGATCAACTGAGAGGATAGAGAATGAATTAGGTATGACAGTCTTTGAGGTGTTGATATCAAGAGAGTGATGTATAAAGAGCAAAGGCGAGAGAGAGAGAGAGAGAGAGAGAGAGAGAAGAGAGAGAGGGAATAGCGAATGGAGATAAGAGTATTTATGGAGGTTCACAAGAGAGGTGAGGGGGGTGTATTTGTATATATTTATTTCTTGGGGTCCTACATAACATTTTGTCAACAAAGGTGCTTGTTTTAAGAGAGAGAGAGAGAGAGAGAGAGAGAGAGAGAGAGAGATGAATTAATAAAAGAAGTAAGATATGAGGGGAACGTGGGCGATGTTTCTGTGTCGACCATTCTCTAAAATATCTTATTTTTAACTAATCCATTTTTTTTCATAGTTCCTTGGCTTAAGAGCTCTAAATTAATATACTAAACAAAAACAAGTCTCCTTGAAGGAGCTGCCCGGTCCCATCAAATTATTTCTTATACTTTTTTTTTAACCTTTTCTTTCTTTGATTTTCATGATCTCTTGGATGTAATTGGAAATTGGAACTATAGTCCACTTGTATCGTTTGAACTTTGGATTAATAGAAGAAATTCTATAAGGAATTAGATTAATTTATACACTTAACTCAATAGTGGTCATTTTTCAGCTCTATATATAGTAAAACACACAGGATCATTGCAAATCACTCGGTTGTAGTATTATAAATTTTAGCGTTGGACTTTTGGTTGTAACATCTTCATTAAGATTGATTTTAAATGGGTTTGTTGTATGGTAGTCAATAGGCCATTTGTTAACATATATATTAAGAAAATTACTAATACCACCAAGCAAAATCAACCATTTATTATTGGGTTTAATTTATAATTAGTGTTATAAAAAAGCTAATAAGTTGTACATAGGGGGACTCTTTCTTTCTTTCTTTTTGTAGAGGGGATGCTACTTGTTAAAGGCCTTTTTCCCCTGATGTCTTGTTATTGGAACGAGTACTTCAAAGCTAAGAAATCAAGAGGGAAAGCGTCCGTATGTCCGAGAACGCAAATAGCAAGCAATCTTGTTTTACTATCTATGGAATTAAAACGTACTGCTCGTAGAGATTATTACGTTAAAAAGTGTGTAGTCTAATTTAATGTTATGATGGCATGTTAGGGCTTATATGTGTAACTCAAAAAATATGAAGAGAGAGAAAATTATAAAAAGAGGGTATGCAATTTACTGTTGCAAACTTTTTCATCATATAATGATTTATGCAGTAGCTGAAAGTGGACGTAGCTTTTACGTTAAAAATGAACCATTATAAATTTTTGTGTGTTCTAATTTATTTTTCATTTTGCATATTTTGTTCTCGGCAAAATTAGGGTGTCTAATTCGCAACATATTAGTTTCAAAAAATTAATCAAAAGTGAAGGTGGGATTTTTCTTAGGTAGAGTCTCTTATCGATAGTGTAGGTTTCTAAATGTAAGTAGATGTAGTTAAATTCACGTCAAATAAATCAAAGTCATATTAGTAGGGTTTTGTTTTTTCCAATATATTGTAGAAGTCTCCTCGAAGGTAATTATGACCAATATAATATAGTAATTCTTTCGGTAAAATATGCTGAATATCCTTTTCTTTACATATATATTTGTATGCACCATGATCATGCATATGCATTGATATCATATGTTAAAATACTAAATGGAGTTCTTAGCAGAAAATAGGGGTTTTGGAGGGACTAATCTAGCTTTGAGATGGTTCTTTTTCTGTGGATGCTAGTTTCCCTCTTTCTGATTTTCAAAATGTATATATATATACATATGTATGTGTGCAGGTAATTCTTCAGTTGCATGGTACAACATATATATACATAAATATATGTGTGTGTGTGTGTGTGTGAACATTATGAGATTAGAGAAAAATTATGGTATGGACCTTTTCTGTTTCTTATGAAGATACAGAATATATAAAATTCAATTCAAAGAAATCAATATGAGTAAGTTTCTTTATCTTAAAGAATAATATAAAATTTAAACTTTTACAATATATAGTTAAATATATAAAAAAACTAAATTAACGTATATATATATATATATCTTGTGCATATATATGAGTGCGTATATACAGATAGATGTTTACATTTATATATGCATGTCCATGTATGTACGAGTATGTAGGTAATTAATTCTTCGGAAGCACGGCGAAATTGTTTAATGCATATCCATATCATTGTGTACGTGACTCGGGAAAACCTTTTTTGGAGACGTGGATTGTGATAGAGGTTGTAATATATCTTTCAAATATAAAATGTCAAATTTAAAGGTTGACCTTTTTAAGTGAAAAACGTACCCAATGCTGCCGTTAGATTTTCTGCCACCGCGGCACTGGCACCTGGCACCGGGTCATTTCTAGCAGAGTGCCGCAGCGTTAACTCGTATTTCTTCAATGATGAAGAGTTGACGTAGAGTTGTTTCAAATCATTGTATTTATTAGTTATATATTTTTATATAAATTTATATATTTATTAGCAACAAATATATTAGTCGTAATAATTATAACATTATCTGAAGAGACACTTTTATAAATAAAAAATTACCTCTATGTGTGAAAAGTTAAATGAGTTGATATGATTATCACAGTTTATGAAATGACACCTTTATGTGTTATTAAATCTTTAAAAAATTACAGACTTTATGTCTTATTGTAGAACACAATATTATTATTAAATATTATGTTTAAAGAATTGTTGTATCTTAGGATAATTTACCGTAAAATTCATTAACAAACTTTGAAAAATTACAACAAATAAAACCTCTAAGGAAGCATTTCTATGCATCAAACATATTTTCATTTCCAGAATCAAACCTCTGTTTTCTCTCCATATTCACTCAAATACACCAACATGGATATGGTATATTATGATCATGCAAAATAACTATTCCTTGCTAATAATCAATTTATAACGATTGTTGATGGGTCACCGAGAGAGCAAAATATGCTCGGTCGTCAACAATCCCATTTATATCAAATCATATGAAATTTGCTAAAGGTTCTCGACCTGGTCCACGGTTTATACCTAGCGGTTTCCTTATTTGAAATTTTAGCAAACGAAAAAGTGAACGGATAAATCACGAAAAAAGAATAAACTGCAAGAAAGAGAAAGTACAGAAAATCTTATCGTTAATTCAAATGTTCTTGTATTTATCACTTAGAGGATTATAAATATGGGATTAACACTAGAAAGACCTCAGTGATCTTCTGTAATTCATGTTCTTCATAATGGCTTTTCAGAAAACCCTAATAGACGTTGCATCCAATTAAAGTGAATCACTCTAAAATTTATGTGTTATTGCTTTTTTTTTATTATTTTTCTTCTCACTATTGATTGTTCCTAATGTACGAGTCGATATGTAGTGAGGTGATTGTAAGTGTTTATTTGTTAGACAAGATTTAGTTGTCGACACTCATACTTTTAAAAAACCTACAGTTTTTTTTTTTTTTTTAATGTTATCTCAAAGATGATGGTAATTAGAAAGTTTGAGGGTCGGTTATTATTTGATCTTCCATCAGTTTGTGGTCTTGACGTTGAGTTTTAAGGAAATCCAAAAAAAAAATAATAATAATAATCCATAAAAAATAACCTAATTACTTAACATAAAAGTAGTGTTTATATCATATACATGCCAACCAAACAACACAATAATGCATATAAATAGATATATATATATATACACACACACATTTGGAAGCATACCTAAACTGATAATAAAGCTAAGATGCAGACATGTTCGAGGAAGCCCGGTTTTTAGGGGATTAAACATGGCAACATTTCAGGCAACTACTCCACTACTGTTACATAGAAGCAGCTGTTTGCGCTTTAATCACAATTTGGTTTTTATGAAACATTTGACAGACAAGCACAACTCATGAACCACTACCTATCTAAGTAGCAACACCAACAAAAAGATTAAAAACTGAATTAATTATAGGACTCTGTGCTAATTTTGAGGACGACTGCCTTGATACTTGAACCTAGCTCTAAGCTCCAATCAAGAGTTAATCTCGGGGTTTGCAATTATAAGAGATGAACATTATTGTTTCATTCCTTAATTTTTCTAGTTTTCTTAACCACAATTTCAAATATTCCTGAAGTTAATTACCGTATGTAAGTGCATGTAATGTTAATTTTATTTACCAATAAGTGGATGTAATGTTAATTATATTTCTTGTTGAAATCAGATTTCGTATCTCAATCCAACCATCCATGTGTCAACTCAAGTCTACAAGTTTAAGGGATTATCAACTACAGAGGGTTTATACAAGTGTTAGGATTAGTGCCCTAATAATTAAATATTGCTAATATATTTAAAACATTTTATATCAATAAGCAACATTTTCACATATGTTTCTAACAGATGTTGTATGTTTATGACGTCAGTCAAGTGATTAATGTGATAGGTAGCTGAATTCAACAACAACTAAAAACTGACATTGAAAAGAATTAATGTTGGTTCGAGAGCGGCACAATAAGGTTACGATTTTGATCGACATCGAAACATATATATAAAAATAAAAAATCAATTAACAAAAAATAAAAAATAAAAAACCATCCACAAAATCACAGATGTCAATCGTTTTTTTTTTTTTTCTCCTACAAATTGATGGTTTCAAATATAACCAAAATGATCACCTCAAATAAAAAAAAAAGGGTCTAACCAAAATGAAGAGAAAATCAAGTCTCTTAAATTAAAATATCCATCAATACAGATCCAAATCACAGATTTCATAAATGCAAAGTATTGTTTTCCAAACCGCACCCTCCGTAAATATCTGACCGTTTGGGCTCCCAGCGCCCCTGTCAAATTGTATGCCTCAGTCGCCCATGAAACCTCCCTTCGTTAGATTGCCAACGCAGGCAACATCTAGATCTTCATACAGTCCCCAATTGCGTTAATATTGCGTCGGCTTTGCACGTAAATAAGAGTGTTTTATGTCCACTATGCGTCCTATTAATTACTTTCTTTTTCTTGTTGTTGATTGTATGACAATCAAACTTGAAAGCATTTTGGCCGTTTATACTGAATCCTACAGTCAAGCATATATAGGTTTATGTGTGGAAATATATGATGATAAGATAAATGGTCAAAATTGATAGTCTGTATTTTATTTCTAACAATATTGTAACAGGTGTCTACTTCCAATTGGCGAGATAGTCTATCTTAGCTACCGGTATAGTTGACTCTAAGGTAGAAACATCAATTTATTCATAGTGGTGGATATATATCGGACTGGATTTAAAGTGTAATTGGTTTATTTAATAATTCAGTTTACTTAAATTAATTCACCTTGATAATCACTCGTGTATTTGTCTTAATCCTAAAGCAGATACATAATTCCTTGTATATAATTTGTATCTTTTAATATACCAAAGGCAAAAATTCTAATGATTGAAGGTTGCATTGTCGATATGTTAAAATCATAAGTTATATTCGATAAGAGCATTGCTTGCAGATATGTTTTTCATAGCTTTGTTACGTAAGTTAAGGTTGTCTTCTCAAAAGGCATTATTTGGGATTTGGAAATTTAATAAGGCCTTGATCATCTGGTGGCATACAATAACCAGATGATATTTTATATGTGTTATAAACGGAGAGTTTTTCCAATGACAAAATAATGAAACTTTACGATAAAATAATCGAGAAGCTGAAATAGAACTTGACCTATAACCGATTATGGACAACATATCGGGACACATATAGAGTATTTGTGAACTAAGTTTCAACTACTATAGTGTAAAGATCTCACATGCTACAGTGAAGCAAAAATATGTTAAAGCTCTCACATGCTATAGTGAAGATTCTATCTTCAAGTTCCAACTTGGTTCCTAAACACTCTCATAATATGAGATCATGGATAAGACTATTTATAGTTTCACAAAAAGATATATTATCTAAGAATGTAGTTTCAGGTCTATAGTAGAGTGATATAGAAGTTAATAATGAAATGAATAATTAACCGGGGGGTTAATATATCTAAGAATGTAGTTTCAGGTCTATAGTATTTTGAACTATAAAGTTGATTCTAAGCACATTTGCTAGACACTCTATTGATTGTTAGAATCTTCCCTCCATTCTAGGGCACGCGTGAATGGAGACCGTGAGTGTCTCCTTCTGTCTAACTAATTAATAGATAATGCGGTATGTTAAAGAGTTAAAATTGAGTAGGATAAAATCATAAAACTAACACAATACTGATATCGATTCTGCATAATACAAAATATTGATACTTAAAAAGCTAAAAATAAGAGAGAAATTTAGGCAATAGAGATCATTTGAGTACGTACAAATTAAGAGCTTGGCAAACACAAATTTAATATTACCAAGGAAACATGAGGAGATAAACATTCGGTAGTTTATTCTCTAAAGAGTTCGGCACCAACTAGACCTTTATGTTTGTTTATACAACTAACACTTATCTAGGCAAGTTTATGACAACTTGCTATTTGAGGAAGCGTTGCATGTAAAATAAGATATTCTTTAAACAAATACACATGTAAGTAAAGATTGTCTTTTTTATACATAAAGCATATATAGCCTCTAGAGTCTAAGACTCCTAGGTGTTCTCCCAATTAGACCCATATGTCTTATATGTTTGGAAACTTTTCATAAATTCAATCTTTTGGAACTTACCATTTGATAAATAACACTTATGTTAAACACTTATTATACCATTAAAAAATGTTTTGATTTATTATATCACACTTTTAAATAAGGTGTTTATACATTTAAAAAAAGTTGTACCTTGCTATTACTTGTACTATTTTTGCATAATAATTAGCGTCATGAGTTGTTTAACTATATTTTTTTTTTCCAACCTATTCACATAAACAAGGCCCTAACACTCTCTCTTACTCTTTCTCTCTCATGTATCATGAGTTTTTTTTAGTAGAATAATAAGTTTCAAACATATGTGACTTTACAAAAGTAATCAAAAGGCAATGTTTGTGAAAAATTTCCTATCTTTTTTTTTTTTTTTTTCCTGCCAACTTAGTTCTGTTGTTCCGATTGACATTCACGATGCTAGTTGCCCAATCACTTCATTTTTTTATTTTTTTGGAAAAACTATTCAATATTTATACAAAAGAGGAAATACCTCTTTGACTTTAAATTTGCTGAACAATTGTTTTTACCTTTTTTTTCTTTGAGAAAAATTTTATCTTAAATTAATATTTCTCATTGATTTTTTATTTTCCTTTTAATTATTGTTTTCCTCAAATGTGTCTTTGTTTAAGTATCTTTTAACATGATTTTTTAAAATATTGTTTTTTGAAATATAATTGCAATAAAATGCTGTTATTTTTGCACTACCCACATAAAATGTCGTTACTTTTGCACTATCCCGCACACTATTATTTTTTTTTCAAATGTCACCAAAGTTTTTTTGTTTTGAAAGGGCTTCGTAAAGTTGTTTTTGGCTTCCTAAATCCAAAAGCTGTTTCTGGAGATATTTGGATGATTTCTAAGAAATGTTTTGGCTCTAAAAAGCCTGTTTGGGAGGGCTTCCCAAGTCCAAAAGCGGAAGTTTTTAGATAACTTATCATAAATATTTTAGCTCTCTAGAAATGCTTTCTATCAAAGCCACAAAATTTAGGTTCTCAAAAAAGCACTTCTGAAATAAACTTTAAAAGTTGTTCCAGAGTATTAATAATACTTTACAAGCTCAAATATAATATTTTTGTAACTTAAAAAAAGGATTATTTACCTTTTTATGCTATGTATTTTAGGTTTATTCAAAACACTATATCTTCAATTTTGGATCTCATCAAATTTATACTTTCAGATTATATTTAATACACAAATTTATACCTTTTCTCAATGAATATTCAAAATTGATGTAAAAAATTACCCAAAATACTCTCAAAATGAAAAATAAGAGAATTTTACACATTTGAAAAAACTTTATACTAAGGCCTTTGATTTCACAACTGTATAATCAAAAATAGGTGTTTTGTATGTTTTTATTTTTGTTTTCTTTTTATTTTTTAAAATTTTTTATTTTTTTCTATTTTACTTGAGGATAATTTGGTCATTTTAAAATTTAAAATCAACTATTAACTAAAGTAAGATAAAAATGTATATATTAAATTTAATCTAAATGTATACATTCGATGAGATTAAAAACCAAATGTATAGATTTTGAATTAACTTAAAATATAAGGTATAAAAAGATAAATATCCCAAAAAAATTAAAATCATTTTGACCCAATAAAGTTCTTTTAAAAATATGGTTCTAAATACTTATTGAAAAGCTACAACTTTTGTGTTTCTTCTTCTATTGACTAAAAGCACAAGGGAAACCTGTGTCAAACAAGCACAAAATATGGTTTTTCAAAAGAAAACATTCCTGAAATAGACTGAAATTTATACCCGAGTATTAATAGGAGATTATAAACTTAGATACAACATTTTTATAACTTGTAAAAAAAATTAAGACCATTTTGGCCCATTTAATCTTTTTTTAGAATATTGTTTCAAATACTTAAAAGCACAAGTAAAAGTTATCCCAAACGATATAACATGCGTTTTATTTTTCATATGATATTTAAGCCTTGGTCGACAGGGGTTGAAGAGCTTTCGCCGAATTAGAGGTCTATAGTGGCGAATTAAGCAAAACCAACGCCTCATTTTTATTACTTAAATAATTTTACTTGTGAATCTCTATTGCCTATACTATATATGTACACTATACATGTCCAAGTTACTCTAATCGTAGGTTGAATTACCATATATATATATATATATATTTCATAAAGAGAAACAAATTAATAATTATATATGAAATTTTACAGATAGAGTATCAAAGTTTTTACTTAGGAAAAAATAAATTCATAGATCAACTAAAAGATGATAATGAGGTCTATATTTATTATGTTCGTAAGACGAAAAGCAAAAACGATTACTGAACTGCAGTCGTGTGTTATTCAATATTACTTGAATAGACTTTTTGAAACTTTAAAAAGAATGAAAAAGTAAATTACTAGCACCGACCCATGAAGATTATTGTTATACCATGTACGTTTACACGTAATTATCTGATCAAGTAACTCTCTAAAAAATCCTTTCAGTGAAGACAAATTAATAACAAAACGGAATCAACAAAGCTGAGTAAAAACATTACAAATAAACGAATTATTATAGGGAAATATTCAAAAGAGGACAGGAGGATATGAATTAATGGCCAACCTCACGTGTCATGAAAAGCAGAAAGGTGTTACAGTAAGGAAGTAGCTCACGTGCAAGGGATCCAAGAAAAGGGTAAGGGTCTATACAACTTTTTTTTTTTTTTTAATAAATCACAACCCTAAAATCTGTCACTGCCATTTTTTACATCCAATGTATTAATTGATTGCGTTTGTCAACGTAGTTAAAATCAAAAGTTAGAACAATTTTACTTTTATATATAAAAATTTTATATTATAGTTTATTTTGTTTTATATCGTATCATATAAGAGTTTTATACTATAATTATTAAAAACGATATTTTTTGAACGATATTAACAAACGCTCCCGTAATAGCAAGGAAGTAGCTCACG
The DNA here is from genome assembly GCA_946598075.1 of Artocarpus hirsutus. Taxonomy (NCBI): domain Eukaryota; kingdom Viridiplantae; phylum Streptophyta; class Magnoliopsida; order Rosales; family Moraceae; genus Artocarpus; species Artocarpus hirsutus. The sequence continues at coordinate 39,286 of CAMOHE010027346.1, forward strand.
TGCAAGGGATCCAAGGGAGGGTAAGGGTCCGTACAACTTTTTTCTTTTAAATAAATCACAACCCTAAAATATGTCGCTGCCATTTTGCAGGGTCCAAAAGCTAAGGTGTGGGGTTGTCTTGGGACTGACCAAATATTCCATATTTTTTTCCATAAGAACTTGTTAAGGGGCCGCTTGGTCAAAGGTCAAAGATCCAGAAAGTGCACAAAAGGGGTGACATGGCAACTGGTTGGAGGAACAAACGGAGAGTTGGTCAGCGAGTGAGCCGCACGAGGGGATCTCTCTCTGCTCTCTGTCCCTCTCTGATGAGGCCCACATTGCTGTGTCAAAAAAATGGTTTTATTTTATTTATTTTTATTTTTAAATATTTTTTTGGTGATGGTGGATGAGTATTATACATTAATTCTACAAGTGGGGTTTATTGTATTTATTGTTTAGCTGGCGTTATTTTAAAGGGCTAGACCACGTGGGGCGCCTTTTTCCCAAAAACTAGAGACTGTGTTCAGTTTAGCGTATGTTTTACATCTTGGTTAAAACTATTACAATATAAAGCTTTCAATAATTAAAAAAAACAAACAGTTATTATAAAGAAAAATTCTTATATACTACAGTTTTTAAAACAATATTTTCAGTTTCAACCACTCTCCCGAACAGTCTATTAGTTCAAACCCCTGTGAGTCCATGGCAGGAAAGTTTTACATGGGATAGTTTCAATTCAACAATTTTCATTATTAGGGAAGAATCTTCCACCTCTAAGCTAGGAGGTAGAGATTTATTTCAGTAGAAATATAACGAAATTAAACAGATTAAATTTAAAACTGATTAAAGACAGAGGTGAAATTGTTAGAAAAATTGTTAATAAATTTTAAAAGTATTAAATTTCATTAAACTAACAATTGAGACAATTAAAAGAAGAAATTATATAAAGAATTTACACTAGTGAATGATTCTGTGCAAATTTTATTTTTATCGGATTTCTATATCATTTGAATTTAATGTAATTTTTAATTGATTTGATGTTGAAAAATGCACCTAATATATTCAAGATGAAGTTTGATAATGTTATGTGGCAGCTTAAATGCATGTAGTTGGTGGACATATATGGTAGCGCCGCAAGTTGGCTTGCATAGTCCTTGAGGTTAGTAGGGTTGTTTCCCTATCACATTATTTCTATTTCTTTTTTCTCAAGACCAATTTAAGATACAAAATGCTATACAAATTCAATTAACCCCATCGTAAATATTACAATTTACTCAGCCAAGTTCAACGTCATTTGTAACTTTAAAAATATGGGAGAATGTTGCCTTCAAAAAAAAAAGGGGGGGAGAATGGCGGTAGTAGGCACAGCTTTTTACGATAGTGCCTGTTCTACAGTCATATATTAGATCTCCTCATTTTTAGTGTGTATTTTTATTTTTTATTTTTCAAATGTGGGTCTGACATTATTAAAAGAAGAATTCTTCTGTCTGTTAAAAAACAAAAAAGGAAAGGAAAAAGCCAAGTGGTAACTATCGTGTGTTTCGATGTATGTTTAACAAGTATAGTTAAAACTAACTTTTTGATTTAAAATATTGTAGTATATGAGAGCTTTATACTGTAGCAATTTTTGTTTTTTTTACTATAACATGTAAAAGCTTTACAATATTTGTGAATTAAAAAATTAGTTCTAACCATACTTGCCAAATATCTTAATTTGATAGTCTAAAGCTTCATACCACCATAAATTCTTTTTGTTGTTCTAATCATCTTCACAGTATTCATCAGGTATTGTTTTTGTGATTCTACCATCGAATTCTTCATTTGAAAATTAAAAAAAATAAAAGTTTATTAACACCTATGGCCCTTGAGCTTTGAAGTCTCCATTTCATTATCCTGAATTTTAAAAATTATTACTTTGCTCCTTAAATTTTCAAAACTCCTCGCTTAACCCTTTTTCTATCTGATTTTCCTTTTAAATAAATAAAATTAAACTCGCGTGATTCACATGAGTCACTTAAACAAAACTTAGGAGTGATAAAATATCATTTTTATCCTTACAAATGACACATATAGAATCACATGGGTTTAACTCCGTTTATTTGAACAAAAAATCAAATGGAAGGTTAAGTGAGAGGTTTTGAAAATTCAATAGGCAAAATAAGAGAAACCTCAAACTTCAGGGGTTATTAGTGTTGATAACCAAAACACAAATTTTTTATATTATTCCAATCACAAATGGTACAGTACAAGACGTACATAGAGTTGTTAATCCACTCTCGTATCATCTCAGGACCACCATCTTTACACATGAATCAAACGAACCAACCATTACAACAGCTGTGTTTGACCTGTCATTAATGAAGTTGTTCATGGTGATACAATCACAATTAGTTTTTTTTTTTCTTAATTAATGTGCGGCTCTGCCCCAGGCCATAACCTTGTCAGGTTTTGTGTTTGTTGTGCTTTTTCACTCAATTTAAAACTCTAATTTTATTTTTTTTTTTCATTTTGAAGGGAATTTAAAATGTTTCTATGGTAATTATTTACATTATACAACAGTATGAATCGACGAATACCACAAAACCAGATATGGAGAAAAGATATTCAAATGGGGCCCATACTTGGTCTCAAGGCTTCTGAGCAGAAAACATGATGAAAGATTGCTGAACTTTGCTTGAGTAGTTGGTAAGACCACATGATGTGCACAAGTCCCCAATCTCTTCCTCCGTTAAATGGTTGTAGTTCTGAAGTACCCTCTGCAACAGCAATTAATACCTTAGAATCTACTAAGTTTTTAAGGAATATTGGAAAGTGAATATATATCCTTGGAAGATTCTGTCATTCATTGGGCTGCGCAAACAGCTGTAATGGGGAATTCCACTTGTTAATAAAAGCTGCTAGCAACTAATGGGCAGTCATTAACCATAATTCGAACTAGGGGCCCAATGAGACAGTTTACTTTTTTCCCAACTTTCACCAGGTTAAGACAGAACAAGAAAATCTGTGGGATGTTGCTCATTTGGCTATCCATACAAATTCATGGTAAGAGAACTGTGGTTCTATTTTGCAGTACAAAATGAGGAAGCTGAGGGTCAATTTGTTTGGCAGGATCAAATTGTAGCTATTTGAACCTTTTTCGTTTGAATTGTAAGGCCTGAACAATATGGTTTAAATTGCAATCCGAATTGGCGTTGGATATGCAGTTATAGTGTAAAATCTAAATAGGGAATAAAATCGAAACCTGAGTTTAGATACGTGTTGAGAACCCACTTTGTAGGGGAAAAAATTCATGTACCGTAGCAAATGGGTCTAGATTGGGTGAATTTAAGGGGGTGACAAATTCTGAAATGGTCAGTTTGAGCTGGTTTGAACCAGCTGCAAAATCCAAATAATGTTGCACAAAGTAACAAACCACAACAATTTGGGTTGGTCTCATGGATTTGAACCCGTGTCCCAAACACCCCCTTAAAGCTTCAAATACGTGCAACAGCCCCCACATATAAAGTTACAATGTATTGATAAATCGGACTTGCTGGAATACGTGTAAACTATAATTAAAAGATAAGCCAAATCTACTCGTTGAACCACCAAATAAGATTCAAAACAAAAAAAAAAAAAAAGCCACCACCAATAATTCCGGTTAGGATAAATGTTAGAATCTAAAACTTAATCTTAGCCCGCTGCCACAATTCAAGCCTTTTAGTATTGATCTCAGAGCAAGAGGCGTTGAGTTAAAACCAACTGTAAGTGCACACTCTCCAAATCGTCATAATATGTTGCGCCTTTAATATGTTTCGGGCTTATCATTAAATATGCCGGCATTGGGTCAGTCCAATTAATGTTTTCCCACCACAATGTGTAGCCCACATGTAAATTGGGGGTATACTATAAGCTTCTAGGAAAATTGGTAAGCTAATAAAAAATAAATCAGCCATGACTGCTCTTCTCTTAGTTAGTAGGATTACAGATTTCTTTCTCGGCCAAGATATAAATTCCACCAAAATTGTTCTCTATATTTGAGGTAAATTATAATGCTAGTGTAAAGTTGCCAGAATGGGTATTACCTGCCTGAGAGGCCTTGCTATCAAGGGTGTAGATGAAGTATATCGCAGGAAAGTGGTTCCAACAAAGACGCCACCGCTACGCAATACACGAGTGATTTCAGCCACCTGACAAATAAATGTAGTGTTGTACTATTAGTTAAAAACTATAAGTTGTACATATGTTTTGTAGAAATCCAGGTCATTACAACTAGGATATGCAGAATATTTTGTACAGCTAAGTAGGCTTGTTTTTAGGGGATACATTTATTCACCAAATTCCATGGAGATATACTGTACTTTAATTAGGAAATTTCTTATTTATTGCTGAATATTTTCTCAGTCATCTTGTATTATATATATCTGTTTGTATTCTCAAAAAATGGAGTAAGAGAAAACAGTATTTTTCATTCAAACAAAACTTCATGGCATCAGAGTGTTTCTCATAATAGTTCCAGAGTGTTTCAATGGCATCTCCCACCTCAAAAAAATTGTCCTCTTCCCAAGTTCCCACGGTTACCAGTTCTAATGGAGGAGCAGAGTCTGGCGCTCTTCTTATTATCGGACACAAACTGAATGGCCAGAATTACCTGCAATGGTCCCACTCAGTTATGATGTTCATTTGTGGTCGAGGGAAAGACGATTACATCACAGGTGCAGCCAAGAAACCAAAGTCTGATGATCCATCCTTCAAGACATGGAAGGCTGAAAACAACCTTGTCACGTCATGGCTTATAAATTCCATGACAAATGAAGTTGGAGAGAATTTTATTCTCCATGAAACAGCACAAGAAATCTGGGATGCAGCTCGGGAAACCTTTTCAAATAGAGAAGATACAGCGGAGGCGTTTGGGATTGAAGGATTCTTCATGATCTCCGTGAAGGGGATCTCACAGTCACCCAATATTTCAATTGTTTGACTAGGTATTGGCAGCAACTTGATACGTATGAGGCTACTCAATGGGATTGTCCAACTGATGCTATAAAATATAAGAAAGTAGTTCAAAAGAAAAGAATTTACAAGTTCCTTTTAGGGCTCAACAAGAATCTCGATGAAGTTCGTGGTCGAATTCTTGCCATTAAGCCACTACCTAACCTACATGAAGTTGCCACTGAAGTTAGACGTGAAGAGAGCCGTAAGAAAGTGATGATGGGCACTGGAAATCAGCCAACAAACAATGATGCCTCTGCCTTAGTATCCCGAAAAGCTGATGACAACCGAATCAAGAAAGGAAGACCATTTTGTGATCACTGTAAGAAGACAGGGCATACCCGTGACACTTGCTGAGACATACATGGAAAGCTACATGATTGGAAGCCAAAAAAACAGGAGAGAAGGTGGTGGCAACCATGTTGTAGCTGAGGAGCTTCCAAGCCAATTCAGTAAGGGGCAACTAGAAATCCTCCAAAATTTGATTTTTGATGCTCAAAAAATGTCTTCTTCAAACAATAATCCTTCAGCAACTACCACAGTGGCCCAAAAAGGTAACTCTTTAGTAGCCCTTAATGTTAAAAAGGTGGACAAAAAGGTTCTATGGATAGTCGATTCTAGGGCTTCCAATCATATGACTGGTGATGCATCTCTTATCCAAAATCTTAAACCTTGTTCTAAAAACTATAATGTTCGAATAGCTGATGGATCGGTCTCAAAGGTGACTGGCATAGGTTCTGTTGCTATCTCAGAGAACCTAACTCTTAATTCTATGTTGTTGGTACCTAATTTGGATTGCAACCTTTTATCTGTAAGGCAACTCACTTAGGAAAAGAACTATGTTGCTAAATTCTCATCTAAATGTTGTGTTTTTCAGGATTTGACTTCGAGACAGACGATTGACAATGCTGACTTGCACTCAGGACTCTACATGTTCTTGGCAGCCGAATATTGGGGACAACAATCAATTGAAGAAAGACGGTCTTTCTCTGCCTTTAGAAATAATAAAGATAGTGAAGTTATGCTATGGCACTATCGTTTAGGTCATCCAAATCATATGTATCTCAAAAAACTCTTTCCTTCATTGTTTAATAAAAATTCTGTTGAATTTCAATGTGAAACTTGTCAATTGTCTAAACATGTTCGAAATTCTTATCCTGTCCAAGAATATAAAGAATCACGCCCTTTTCCAATAATCCACAATGATGTCTGGGGACCATACAGAATAAATAATGTAACAGGGGCTCGTCGGTTCGTCACATTCATAGACGATCACTCACGGCTGTCTTGGGTATTCATCATGAAAGAAAAATCTGAGGTAGGATGGTTGTCTTGGGTATTCCTCATGAAAGAAAAATCTGAGGTAGGCCATTTGTTCAAATCCTTCAATAATATGGTTCATACCCAATTCAACACAAAAATCCAAATACTTCATACTGGTAATGCCAAAGATTATTTCAACTCTATTCTTGGGGAATATTTAACACAAGAGGGAATTATTGACAAAAGTTCTTGCACTGACACTCTTGAACAAAACGGAATTGCTGAAAGAAAAAATAGACGTTTGTTAGATGCTGCATGGGCAATTATGATTCAATCTCATGTTCCAAAAATTTTTGGGGTTAAAGCCCTTCTTACTGCAGCATATTTAATCAACCGAATGCATGTCCTTAAATTCCAAACTCCGTGTCAACTCTTCAAACATTCTTATCCATCAACACGTCTCATTTCATCCGTTCCTCTCAAAGTGTTCGGGTGTAGATCATTTGTTCATATTCCTCAAACAATCGAGAAGTAAACTTGATCCCAAGGCCCATAAATCTATATTTCTCGGGTATGCACCAAATCAAAAGGGATATAAGTGTTATTCACATCTCACAAAGAAATTTTATCACTTTATGGATATGACATTCTTCGAAAATCAACCTTTTTACTCCAAAGACAATATTCAGGGGGAGAGTGAGATTTTTGAACATTCTTTTTGGGAATTCGAGAGTGACACCCCCACACATCCCAACAATTAGAACCACTCAAACCTATCGAGTCAAAATCAATTCCTCCTATTACCCCTCCAATCATAGAAAACCAGTCCCAAACACAATCCATGCGTGTTCCCACAACAAACAATGATCTCTTGGTGTACTCTAGAAGGGAGAAAAATCAAGAACATGGAGAGGAACAAATGCAAGAAGGGACTAGTCATGAAGCTGAACCGAAGCCAATCCTAGAAGAAACACAACCAGGTAACACTGTTTCGGATTCTGATAATATAATTCCACAAGATCTTGATTTGCCGATTGCTCAGAGAAAAGGTGTCAGGACATGTACTCATCACCCTATTTACAACTTCTTTTCTTACAAGAAGTTGTCTCCAAATTACAGGGCCTTTGCTACTAAAGTCACGGAAATTCAGATTCCTAATAGCATTCAAGAAGCTATGCAGGTTCGTGAGTGGAAGCAAGCCATTATAGAAGAACTCAAGGCTCTTGAAAAGAATGATACATGGGAAATAGTTAATCGGCCTCCAGGAAAGAATCCAGTGGGATGCAAGTGGATTTTTACTGTCAAACACAATGCAGATGGCAGTATAGACAAGTTCAAGGCTCGGTTGGTTGCTAAAGGTTTCACACAAGCCTATGGTATTGACTACCAGGAGACCTTTGCTTCTGTTGCAAAACTTAACACTATTTGAGTACTTTTGTCTCTTGCGGTGAACTGTGATTGGAATCTTCATCAATTAGATATCAAGAATGCCTTTCTTAATGGAGACTTCGAGGAAGAAGTGTACATGAAAATTCCTACAGGACTCAAAACTTAGGCAAACTCAAACAAGGTTTGTAAATTGAAGAAATCTCTTTATGGCCTAAAACAATCAACTAGAGCATGGTTTGATTGGTTTACCAAAGTGGTAAAGAAGTCTGGGTACTCTCAATGCCAGTCTGATCATACTTTGTTTGTTAAACATTCTCCTATTGGAAGGATATCTATCATTATTGTGTACGTGGATGATATAATCTTGACAGGAAATCATGATGAGGAGATTAAAGAACTCAAGAGGCTTCTAGCTCTTGAATTTGAGGTCAAGGACCTTGGAAACCTAAAATATTTCCTCAGGATGGAAATTGCAAGATCCAAAACAGGAATTGTGGTCTCTCAACGTAAGTATGTCCTTGATTTACTCAAGGAAACCGGGATGCTTGGTTGCAAACCTGCAAACACGCCAATGGAAGCAATCACCAAAGGCAAAGGAGAAGAAGACAATCTTCCTGTTGACAAAGGAAGGTACGAAAGATCGATAGGAAGACTTATCTACCTCTCACACATTAGACCCGACATAGGTTTCGCTGTTAGCGTTGCCAGTCAATTCATGAATAATCCTACTAAAGAACATATGGACCGGGTGTACCATATTTTGAGGTATTTTAAGAAGGCTCCAGGAGAAGGCCTTCATTTTAAGAAGACTGTGAGAAGGAACATTGAAGTATTCACTGACGCTAATTGGGCTGGCTCTATTACTGACCGAAGATTCACATCAGGGTATTGTACTTATGTGTGGGGGAATCTGGTTACATGGCGAAGTAAAAAGCAAACTATTGTTGCTCGGAGTAGTGCAGAAGCAAAATTTCGAGCTATGGCTCACGGGATATGTGAAGGAATGTGGTTAAAACGTCTACTCCTTGAGCTTAAAGTTCCAGTAAACGATCCCATCAACATGGTGTGTGACAATCAAGCCACTATAAGTATAGCCAAGAATCCTGTTCATCACGATCGAACTAAACATGTAGAGATAGATAAGACCTTTCATCAAAGAAAAACTCAAAGGTGGAGCAATCAATCTCTCCTAAATTCCAAGTGCTCAACAAACAGCAAACATTCTAACTAAGGCACTGTCAAAGACAAAGTTTGAAGAGATGAAGTCCAAGCTAGGCTTACTCAACATTTACAGCCCATCTTGAAGGGGTGTAGAAATCCAGGTCATTACAACTAGGATATGTAGAATATTTTGTACAGCTATGCAGAATATATTTTGTACAGCTAAGTAGGCTTGTTTTTAGGGGATACGTTTATTCACCAAAGTCCATGGAGATATACTCTTCTTTAATTAGGAAATTTCTTATTTATTGCTGAATATTTTCTCAGCCATCTTGTATTATATATTGTATTCTCAAACAATGGAATAAGAGATAACAGTATTTTTCATTCAAACAAAACTTCATGTTTATATGGTATATTGAAATCATGATTATAAATTTGAAAGTGATATTCACTCTGACGAGCAAAAACAAGCAATAGAAGAGCTTAACTAGCATCTAGTTTGCATCAAAATGGTAAACCATGTCAAAACTAATCCTAAAATTACTTCACACCCTAAAAGAACAAATATTAAAGATAACAAACACCACATTTATCCACGGAGGACCCAGCTCCTACTAGTTCCAGCAACTAAATAAAGAAGTGAAAGTTTTGAGAGAGTTTTGAGAGAATATTGAATATTTCTTATTTCTCTAAATCAAAAATTATACATAGATGCTACATATATAGTGGTACAGCGGTTGACTTTTCTAATCTAATAACGGAAAGAAAAACTAAACTAGGAAAGGAAGAATTGTCAAATTACAACCCAATAAATCCTGATTATATAGCTGTCAATCAGCTAAATATTTTCTTGTTTAATCCCTAAAATCTGGATTCTAACTTTGGAAGATTTTCAACACTCCCCCTCAAGCTGCGTTGTAAATGTCGTACAAACACAGCTTGTGACTCAGTTCTTCAAAGTTAGTTCTTGGAAGAGCTTTAGTGAGAATGTCTGCTATTTGAGATTTCGTAGGAGTATAGATCAGCTGCATAATTCCTTTTTCAATCTTTTCTGAGATGAAGTGTCGATCAATTTCGATGTGTTTCGTCCTATCATGGTGCACAGGATTCTTTGCAATACTGAGAGCAGCTTGGTTGTCGCAGAACATCTTGATAGGTTTCTCACTTGATACTCCAAGTTCACTAAGAAGTCTCTGTATCCATATGCCCTCACAAATACCA
>CAMOHE010027359.1:0-85829 GCA_946598075.1 Artocarpus hirsutus
TTACATTCTAGCTAATCTAAGTCCATCTAACTTAGATCGAAGCTTTTCTAGACTTAGAAACTCTAAAATTTCAAAATGCAAGAAAATCTTGAAAAATTGAAAAAGTTTAGAAATTTTGAAATCTAACCTTAAATCGAAGCTTGAATTGAGTTTGTGGTTGCTCAATCGCGTTCCCGAGCCTTCAATCCACAATCCCGAAGCTTGAAAACGAGATTTGTTTCAAAATTTTGAGAGATTGAGAGAGAGAGAGAGTAAACCGAGAGAAAGAGAGAGACGAGAAAGGAGAGAGAGAAAATGAGGAAAGAGAGAGAAAGAGTCAAATAAATAGAAGAAAAGAGAGAAAAGTAGTTGCACAAAACTATGTGCAACAATACACTGTTTTCAAAATCAAATTGCTTTATTGAAAATTAAATTAACAATTAAAAACAATTTAGAATAATTAAAAATCACTAAAAGAGTAAAATAACATAAGTTTTCCTTAATTTTTCACAAAATAATCAATTCAAATTTAAATTACTCATTATGGCACACTAATCCACCATTTAACATTCTAATACTATTTAATTAACTTTGGGGTGTTACATTACTTAACCTTAATTTGTAGGTGACATCACTGTGGTCTCGATGTGCTCACTCCTTAATGTGTTCATGTCATACATTTATTAAAGTAACAATTAACATTATTTTCATATGACCATGGAATCATTCAACACCACAAAACACATCTCGAATATCCATAATACATCCCACAAACATTCATTTCTCAAAGTTATACACGGCCGCCAACATTGCAACTTACACATAATCATATAGTGCACATTACATTAAAAAATATAACATCAATAATATATCACTTCCCACTTGCTATTCAACTCACACAGCAACTATACCAAATACACACTCATTTATATAATTTACATTCACACATGAACACATATACATTATAAAATATTAATAGTCATTCACCACTACAATTATACAATAGTACAAAATATTGTGCACAAACCTCTATAAAATAAAATATGGCAACTACTAGTAATTTATCTACCACACACAAATTTAACATAATAATTACCAATCTTTTAATTTTTAATGACAACTTATTAACATACCAATACAAAAATACAAAAACTTCACACAATATAAGTTCAACAATTTAGCGATAAAATAGTCTAAAAACCTAGTTTCTATAAAAATTCCATAGCACATGAAATAAATATCATATTATCATGAGACTTTCCAATTTATAAATTAACTTATACATAAACATATACATATGAAATTTTGTGAGAAAATCATTCATTTGCATTAAGAACAGCACCCATATATATGTGCAACATAACCAAACAGTAATAATTTATTGTGAGTGATAGAGAGAAGAAAATTCATAACTTATCATAGAAAAATCCAATTAACATGAAATTTTGAGGAACATTACATAAGACATGCATGAATAACATATTAAAATTTTAGAGCAAAAGGAAATTTGTAGGCAAAGATATGGGGGTCGGATTATAGGGTAACAAATATTTCAGAAATACCAAAAAAAAAACAGAGTTCTTACCTTTAACAATTTTTGTATTAACCTCCTTGAATTAACGCCAAAGAAATTTTAATATTTCGTACAAATAATAGCTGGGGAATTTGAGAGGGAGACAAAGAAGAAAGACATGAAGAGGAGAGAGAGTGAAAGAGAGAAAACATGAGAGAGAGAGAGAGAGCGTTTACGTGAAAGCGACATAAAATGGGAGAAATATTTTCTCTTTAATTTCAGAAATTTCTTGACTATTTTTTTTTTTGGGATAATACATGTGGAAAATGGAGGGAATTTGGGAAAGTCCAATGATTTGCTCTACTTGCCTATTTTTCACCTTTTAAAATGGGAAACCTTATCAATTAAATCAAATCAATCAAAAAGTCAAATGTTTCATTTCCTAAAACGAGAAATTAATCCAAAAATATGCCAATCAATCACATTGCATCATCCAATTATATCTAATCACAATAATCATCCTTGTCACAAATTTTGGGTGATTTCTGCTGTTTACTCGTCAGCAGTCTTTGGCCTGCCGACTACACAGTTCTGCCTGCCAAAGGTTTGAGGTCCGGCCTGCCGATGAAGCTCCATCGGCTTGCCGTTCAAGGAGGGACATTTTGGCCTGTCGATTTGCCTTATCATACTAAAATTCATCAAAGCATTAAATTATCACAAAAATCATTATTAAACACACAACGTAAATGACATGAACACTTAAGTATATCGATTCCACGTGACCGTCACCTGTCATAACACTTAAAATAAAATAGTTAGTATCATAACACATATCAATAAAGAAATTATTTAACGTCGTTATTCATCGGTTACATAAAAATTGGCGGGTGTTACAATTACTATTGTAATTGTATTAATAATTACAATATAATTAATTTAATATTACAAAATAGTATATATTATATTGTAATAATATAATATAATAATATGATATAATATAATATAGTTGTAATATCGTAATTAATAATTTCATAATTATGTTAATAATATAATATTATTTTATAATACAATATTTTATATTATGATCATAATATATTACATTAGTAATATAATTATATATTATATTAATAATATAATTAAATATATTAATATGATATTATAACTTCAATATCATTGTCTATTATATTGAATTATGCGCTATAATTACATAATGAATTTTTATTTATAATTATTAAAAATATAATGCAATATAATATATCATATATTAGTATATTATAACCTATTTGTAATACTGTAATTAGATCATGATTGAATATTGTTATTTTTATGTGATATTATATCCTATATTTTATATATTATAACAATAAAAATATAATTATTAATATAATTATAATATTATATTTTACATTTCATAATATTCTATATATCAAACATTATCATAATATTATTATATTCTATATATAATTATAGTTTTATTATACTATATTACGATTTATATACTATATTAATAATATTCATGTATAAAATATTAGTGTTATAATATAAGGGTAATTTTGTCAACATGAAAATATTCATATTTCATTTCATAGTATTCATAAAATTACAACAAACAAATGAATCAACTTTTTTTTCGTTTTATTTCATTACCATTTGTATTCTCATTACTATTACCATTCTGCCATTGTAACCAACCATGCTAAGAAAAAAAAAAGACATATATACGTCAAGTCATCAGGCTATATATATATGTATATATTCCGAAAGTGTCAATGTAGTTGTTTGGATGTTTTGATCTACTTTGACGGCAGTTATTTTTTATATGTTTTGATTAAAAAAATTAATTTGATTGTTCACTAATAATAGTTATATATGTGAGTATCAACGACCTCAAGACGTGCGCGCACACGCACGTGCGGACCTGGACACACACGAGGGCAGACAGCGATTGACACATGCAGAAGGTATAAGCAAATCTAATATATGGAGGCATCTCATCTTGGAATTTATAGTATTGGTTCGCAGGCAATTCTTGTGATAAGTACAGTTGACCTTAAATAAATTCGTACACAGATAAGCATCTAAGCTAGATCATATAATACTTAACTACATAAAAAATTTGTTAAAAGGAAAAAAAAAACTAAAGAAAATAAAAGATTGTTGTTCAATAGTATTCCGCGCACGTTTGGATATTTCCAAAGATTTAATTATTAATTTACAATCAGACAAAAGGGTGCATGATTGTATATGCTCACCACATCATCATCGTCGTCGTCGTCGTCATTATTTTGCACGATTGTATATGGTCATTACACAAACTAAAAATTAGTACGTACGTAAGTATATAACACGAACATATATTTAAGATGTTTATTAAAGTGGCGCATTGAAACGAAGAAAAGGAAAAGAAAAAGAGAAAGAAAAAGGAAAGAAAAGACGAGACAAGAAGCCAAAAGGAACGTTAGTGAGTGGGTCACTAACTGAGCCAACTCTCCAACTTTAGCATATAATCTTGGCCCCGCAAAATGTTAGTGTCCATGACGTACATTCCATTTTCATTCCACAATTGAGTCCATAATACTCAATCTTGCTCATTGACGTAAACCCCACTGGGCAGACAATATTCTTACGTGATTTACATGAATGTTCTTATTTTTTTTCCTTCTTCAATACAAATGATTCTTTAGCTTCCATTGTCACTGATCAAATTAAATATGGGTTTGGTTGTTTATCCGTACACCGTATTGATCCCCTTGAGCCTTTTCTGACGGTGGGTTACCATGGCTATCTATGGCACAGCATCAAGAACAAACCTTCTCGTACCACCTTTGGAATTAACGCCTTAAAGAGGAAAGCTTGGTTTCAGACTTAAAAAGTGTAAGTATGAATTCGTGTATATATATATATATACATGTATGTATATATGTTATACCTCGGAGTACGGGAGGTGACGTGATAGGTTAATTAAGTTAATTAAACAGAGATTTAGTTAAAAATTAGGTTTTTGAATTAAGTTTATAAATAAAAATGTAATAATTTTAAAAATTGTTTATTTAAAGTCAGCAGTTATAATATTCGAACATATAAAATAATTAAATAAAACAAGCGATAAGGGGATGATAAAATAATAAAATAAAAAGTGAGGCGAGAATGAGTCCTACTGACCCACATCTTGTGCACACACATAGTACTAACAATATTACAATACAACCACAGTCCAAAATAAAAGAGAATGTTAAGATTTTACATGCCTTGAATTGTTGTACTACAACCTACTCAAATCTTCTACTGGTTACAAGTCCGGTCAACAGACTCTTCTCCGATCCTAAGCTGATATCCACCTAAGGGGTAAAAATTTTAAAACAAATAAAACGTGAGCGAAAGGCTCAGTAGGACTATAATTTGAAAATATTTAATTTTAAAAGAAATTTCATTAATCAAATAAATACATAAAAAATGAACTAGAATAAATAAATAAATAGATGAAAAATTAATAAAAGCTTTATTTTACTAAAATAGTTTAATTAGTTAACCTGAAAGAATACCATTTTTCTTTCCTGGGCAAACCATATGTAAATCACCACCGTAGTGGCCCAGTTGGGTTTCGAGACCTACCCTCAAGGTCGTGCGCTACACGACCTGATATCTGATATGGCATCATGCCCCAAAATATATATATATATATATATATATATCTTTTCATGATTATAAAAATCTCTTTATACCAAATATAATCATTTGCATTCATTATGAGGTTTATTATAAAAAATCACGTCAATTCTACCATTTATAAAATCAGTCAATAAAAATGTATTTTCAACCAATCATTTGAAAACTTTTTGTTAAAAATTCCTTTGAGGCCAAAACATTTAAAACTAGCTACCAAGGAAGAGGTAGAAGTCCTACCTCGATATTTGTGTCAGTGTCTCACACCGTAATCCCGGTCCGCTATACGTTAGCTATGCCGATCCACGTACAACCTTAAATATATAAATTGCGTCCATCATTATCTAACTTGAGATATCTTATGTTACTAAATCATCACATGGTGTCCTAGTGTGCCACTTAAGTTTATAAAATCATTTTACAAAAATTAGAGTTTTAATCGGGGTTCAAAACGGTAAAAACAGGTGAAAAATCATAAAATTTCATCATGCCCATTCGGCCTGTCGGTCGCCCTGGTTCGGCCGGCAGAACTGCACAGTTTGGCCTGCCGGAAAGCCAAGTCTGATCGGTCAAACTTTTCCAGGTTTGGCCTGCTAGTCGAATGAATCCTGCCTGTCGAACACATGAATCCGGCCTGCTAAACACGAAGTTCGGCCGGCCGATCTGAAAAAATTCAAGAATTTTTCAAGCACGGGTCTCGGCCTCCCCGAGCTCAAATCTTCAATTCTAACCTGTTTTCTCAATTCTCAGGGATGGGTAATGATCATAATTGATAGAAAAACATAGTAGATTACTTTTTAATGCTTTAAAACAAGTTTTAAACAAAATTTTTGAATTAACCCAAAAATAGAGAAAAATAAAAAATCTTGATTTAAATCCATTTTTGATTAAAAAAAGTTTGTATTCTAGTTATTCTAAGCTCATCTAACCTAGATTGAAGGATTTCTAAGCTTAGAAAAGCTTAGATTTCAAAATGCAAGAAAATTTAAAAAATTAAAAAAGTTTAGAAAATTTGAAACTAACCTCGAATCAAAGCTTCGAATCGCGTTTGTAATTGTTGAATCTCATTCCCGAGCCTTCAATCCACTAGCCCGAAGCTTGGGATCGATTTTTGTTTCAAAAACTTTGATAGAGATTGAGAGAGAATGAGAGAAACCATGAGAGAGAGGAAGAGAGAACAAGAGAGAGAGAGAGAGATGGGCGAGTATGAGGGAAAGAGAGAGGAGAGTGAGGTTTTTATAAAGAAAATTGAGGGTTGTTTTTAAAAATACCACGTCTCGCACATGGTTTTCCAAAGTAGGACGTGTTGGTCATTTGACAAATTATTTTGTTTTTAGTATTTAAAATAACAATTAAAAATAATTAAGAGTAACTAAAAATTATTAAAATAATCAAAAATATCATAAATTTAAAAATTTCACAAAATGATCAAATTAAGTTTAAAATATTCATTATGGTATACTAATTCACCATTTTACATTCTAATAACACTTAATTAATTTCGGGGTGTTACAATATAATCCCAAGTGCTTTGGCTATATATATTTTTAAGAGTTACCCTTCTTTTTGGTATGGAAGAAAAGTGAAAAAAACTAAGGATATGTCTTGATAATTTAACCTATTAGCTTGTAATTTGAATGGCGAATGGTATTCTACTCTTTGGGATGCTTGCTATAAATGACGACAGAAGAGACATTACACGAAACATCATATATGTTCCACTTTTATAATTTGAGAATTACTTAGATGAAATAATATGAAAAAAAAACTCTACTGGTATGCACAGTTTTAAATCATCAGATTTTTATAAGTATCTTAAATTATTATGTACTTTTTGTAATCAGATTTAATTCTAATATATTGTCTTCGTTTAAAATTGTATCTTAGCCGTTAAATATGTTTGTTTTTATTTGTCCTACCACACAACTCTCCCCCTTATAGCATTAAAAATCTCTCTTTCGTCCATTTTTCTAGAAATATTAATTATCTATGAAGCATGGACAGTCAAAAAACCCTATCTTTATAACTTTTCTAGCACTGGAGGGCGATGATAAGAAAAGCATGCTGGTAGTCCAAAGCTTGAGAAACACTCCCATGACGACCATACTCACAGCTTGCATATCGATTCTCGTCACCATATCAATAGCCACTCTCATAAACAACACGTACACAGTGGCCCATATCTTCAGCGGTTCACTTTTCGGCTCTTTCAGTCTACCAAGATCTTCACCTTAAAGTATGGATCAATAGCAGTTTTCTTGTCACTCAGCTTTGTGTTCGGATCGATGGCTATCGGATACCTCATCGACGCAAATTTCATGGTAAATGCCAATTATGAGGAGTTTCCCATGTATTCAGGCGAACAAAGGCAAACCATATTTGAGAAGGGATTTGTGTTGGCTCTTGTGAGCAATCGTTTGCTTTGCATCAGCTTTCCTTTGCTGTTGTGGATGCTTGGTCCTGTGCGTGTTTGGTTGTCGTCTTTGGCTCTCGTTTGGGGGCTTTATCAGCTTTATTTTGCTGGCCAAGTGATCACCAACTGTTGTAATAAGCAGACTTAATTAATCATCATATTATTAGTTCAAGCGTGATGCAAATATATATAGTTACTATCAATATATAGTTTTTTCCCTTTAATTTGAACTGTGTATTTGATGGTAGAAATCAAAGTGTGTATCAGGTTCAGAAAATTTATATGATGTATAACTTAAAAGTTTGAATTGGCTATTGAAATATGATGCATATATCCATTAGCGTATATGCTTTTTCTTTTTTTCTTTTTTTAATTGAGAGCTTTAGAATTTCAGGATGTTAAGTATGATATCCACGTAAAAGTACTTCAGAAACATCGACCCTGTTTCGTATTGTTTCTAAATATTTTTGCTAATATCTTTTACAATTTTAGGATAAAATTTCAAAAACACTACAATTCTCAAAAAAAATTATTTTCCAAATAAAACCATTTTGAAAACACTACCCATATCTAGTAACTAAAACATGATTAAGGGTACAAAAATGCTCATGATCATTGTGTAGCCATTTTCCTCCTCTACCCATTCAGATGTTCCATCTTTAATTAATTAGCTATTTTGCTCCCTATCCCTAATCATATAATTAATTACATTATAGAAAAAAAGGCAAAAATCTTTATTTTTTAAATAAATTGAGAGAGATGATAAATAACGCAAAAGTTAAGCATCCAAAGAAGCTTAATGTTAATAACCCTATCCTACACTAAGTCTCCCATTCTTTTTTTCATGAAAATATAAAAATTATTAAGAGTCCAAAAATTACACTTCAAATAAATATAAGAGTGGTTCTATTTGCAACATTTTCTAAATACAACCCCTTATAATTTTGAAATAATTAAATTTATTTATTGCACCAGCTGTAGTTCCAAAACTACCCTCATGATTATTACTTCCTTTCGCTTTATTTTTCTTTTCACATCTATTTTTTTTTTCATTATTTTAATATTATTTTCTCTATTTCTCTTTTTTTTGTTGAAGTTTTTTCATGCTTAAGACAAATTTTAAATTAAAAATTATATATATTCACTACAATTTATTAAAAAAATATTATATCTACTAATTATATTTTTTGAAAAAAATATTATTTATTTATCATTACATCTACTAATTTAACTAAACAAGCACTAATTATAAATTAGTTAATGCTCCTCCAATTGACAATGCATAAACGCAAACAATTTTCCTAGAAAAAAACAAGTAATTCAATGAGATCATTGAATATTAACAAAAAAAAAAAAGGCAAATTAATAAAATTGACGATACTGATTTTTCAGAATAGTTATTGAATGGTGAAAATTTGGGTTTTATGTTCATATATAGGCGTGAGAGGAAAAAAACATGCATCGTTAGTTGATATTTATTAAAAAGATTTAATTATATAATTAGGTCAATTATAATTGTTCTTTTTTTGTTATTTTTAGAGGGGCTTTTTAGTAATTTAAAAAATATTTTCCAAGAGGTTGCAAATAGTTAAGTTAGGGGTGTAAACCATTCTAAATATAACCACTTACATTTCAATAACCAGTGTATTTATGTAAAACTTCAAAAACATGGATAGTCAATCATGAGCCGATAGACTTTTAATCTTGTCTATTAACGAACATACAAATGAATCCCTGAAATGGGCCTTTTCCCCGTATAGTATACAAATGAAACTTTATATATTTAATAACTGTCTCTTTGGATGAGATCTCAATCCTAGCAATATTTTCATTAGACATCTTATAATGAATTCTTACTTTATTCTAGAGTGCGCGACTTCGAACTTTAATTTTCTCATACTATTGAGTTACCTATCTAGATAGGAGATAAATATGGGGATACTTGAGTGAAGATCTTGTTACATTTGATATGGCATATCAAATATATTACCCAAACCTTGATTTATAATTTGTTCATACATATGTAATCTATTAAAAAATTAATAAAACACAAAGCAGTAATTATAGAAGTAATGAAAAAACATAAATCTAACTTAAGATATGAATATTGTGAATGATAAAATAATATAGTAAATGATTATATCAATATACTATCTTATACATGTATTGAAGCTACTTCAGCTTTCTTTATAAATTATATATATAATTTAAAAGTACAACTTTGATTTTTTATCATAGTGCCTCAAATGGTAATTAATAATATGATAATTTAATTATGAGATAAATAAAATACAAATAGTTTGGCCCTTACTAGCTTCACTGTTTTTTTTAGATGAATTAATGGAATTTACTTGGATGAATTTTAGTCAGCTAGGACTAATTGGAAATATGCACAGTGCACCCCCTACTCTGTGGCTGGCGACAATTGTATGTGCATGGGACAAATTAGGGCATGTTTTCCATGTAACAATGACATATATATATATATATATGTTACATTATTTTTATATGACATAATAATTCTCAATTCTTCTAAAAATATTTATTTTGTTTTAAAATAGATACTGCATGATACTATGTGTTTTATCAGAAAAAATAAATAATTAGGGCTAATCCCACAAATGATCCCTAAAGTATACCCTCAGTCTTACTTTAGTTTCTAAAGTTTAAAACTTTATTTCAGTTTTGGTCTCTCTATTAATTGTGCATTAAACATTTGAAAGAAAACTTTCAAGTTGTCCCATTTTGGTCCTTAATATATTAATTCGTTTCACTTTTGATCCCTTTATTAGAATAAATTAGGGACTAAAGTGGGATATTTTAAAAGTCTTCCATTAATTATTTAACACTTAACTAACGTTGAGACTGAAACTAAAACAAAGTTATAGATTAGAGACCAAAGTAGGACTTTTGAAATGTCAAATGGGACTAAAGATAAGCCTCGTGGATTATTTATAGGATTAACCCATATAATTATTATAATCATAAAAATATTCCAATTGGGTCTTGGATAATCATTAGAAAGAATTGAATTGGACAAATAATTATTTAAGTGACATATGTCATCTTCTCATTGGACGATGACCAGCATGTCACATTCTCTCTAGGAGTGGGCAAGCACAACAAGGGGACTCTGGCCAGTCTCATTTATTTGATGTGCAACTAAAAATAGACGTCAGATGTGTTATTTTCACAAGATATTTCTTTAGTACCCATCTAGTGTTCTTAGAGCTCTATTCTTTAGGGTTTTGAGAAGCATGGCTAAGTAATGTTGGAAGGAGAAAAATGAGGCCAATATGATAATTTGTCAACATCAATCATACACAAAAAGTTAGAAATATGCCTATACTTGGTACAAAATTTGTCACCAGATATAGATATAGTATATGCTAAGTTAATAATTTAGCACATAAAAAAGCAATGCATTGGAAAGCAAATTTTCCACTCAAATACTAAAATTGGATATTAACACTGCATTGAAGTTGCTTTTAGAAAACCAACACATTTATCATTTAAAACTAAAAAATCAAATTCGCAATCCTAATAAAGTCCACCCAATATATATTTCCTAATCAATTTCACTTCCAACTTCAGATAATTACAACTTACTTAACTAATTTCATATTATCGACAAGTAAATTTAATACAATATTTCAATATTAACAACTATTTTCATAAAAATAGAAAATTTTTCTATTTCAAAAATAATAATAACTCAACTTTTTTATATTCAAATGAAAATTTCCATACACCCATTGTGTAAATAGAGATGGCGACAAGTGGAGGCCATGATAGGCAAGGTTAGGAGGTTTGGGATTTTTGGTTTTGGGTTTAATGACGGTTTATGTGAAACTATCATTGAAAGGTGACATCTAAAAATGGTTTTAAAAAAATCGTCGTCAAATTTCATTAATAGTAAATACAAAATGTGGAGATTTACTTTTCTTTTTTTTTTTTACAAAAGCATCAAAAAATATATGTGTTCTCTTAACCTTTTATTTTTTTAAAAAAAAAATTCAATCTGTGTGTTGTTTTTACCTTAATATAATAATCTACCTCCACACAATCAACACTTTTATGCCATTAATTATATATATAAAAACCTGATAATTAAGCTCACTTTCAGCTACAATCATATTAATAATAATGTTAATCCCCCACTATACACACAAAGGGTTAATTAATAAGTTGAATTTGTGCTTATATTTTGGTTAGTCCTGACTTATTATTTTGTTAATCTTTAAGTGTACTTTTTAGGAGTAATTTAGTTGTTTTTTGTTTATTTTGTAGGCTTGTTTTAGTTAGAGTCCACGGATGATTTTTGAAGACTTTTTAGAGCAACATTGAAGGAGGAGCACCATGGCTTTGAAGATAGGCTCCCATGCCTTGAAAAGAAGAGAAAAAGGAGTTTTTAAGTACAAAAACCCGAGACCAAGAAGCCATGATGCCACTCACAGAGCACCATGGCACTACGGAAGCTATTGTGAAAAATTTATGCTTGGAACCGTGGTGCCCAAACATGGAGCCATGGTGCCACTTTAGATTCCAACCTGGCGCAGCACCGCCATAAGGCAAAGCCACAGCTTTAGTTTGTGTGTTACTCCAAAAATTGGTTTTTCAAGTTCTAAAGAATTACAAAAATTGCCGTTACAAACCCAATACTATAAATAGGAGTTCTTAGAGTCATTTAGGGAATTTTTAGACTTAAATAAAGAAACAGAAAGGTGGCTATTGCGAAGGAGAAGACAATTCTACTAGAGATGGATTTGGCTTCAATTTCGTTAACTACTTTTCTTCTCCTTTTATTTCTCATGTTTAAGAATTTGTTAATGATCTCTTCTATTCCCATTATGTTTTAATTTTCTTTTCTAGGACTACAATATAGCCAGACCATGATGTTTTAAACTATTTTACCAATTATCAATTGAAGAATTATTTTTCCCAGTGAGTATTCTTTATTATTCTTAATGCTTCTAATTAATTGGCCACTATTTAGATGATTTTTTAATTCATAATGAAACTAGAAGGAGATTTATGTTTTTCAATCATTGTATTGAATGTCATCTATTGCATGTAAGATAGGAATATATTTGCATCATTTGTGTGGTCGTTATATGAAAATCTATGAAACTTAATGACTTTTTAATTGTTATAATTCACATAGGGGTATAATGAGCTAACAATTAAAGGGATGTTGGTGTAACTGTGGAGGAAGCACTGAATAATTTAGGAATTTTTGACTGTCAACTAAGATAATAATTTAAGATTGCTTAGATAAATAATTCAAGGCAAAATGATTCGATGAAATCAGAGAATGCATTAATATTGATTTTTCTTGATTATATTAGTTGCCCCATTTTTATTTTAAGTTTTTAATTTTTATTTTAATTAAAAATTCTCATCTTTTAATTTATTCAAATAATGTTAGAATTGACAAAATTTCGATACTTAGTATTGATCAGTTCTCATGGGACGATACTTATTTTTACCTAGTTTATTACTTGACAATGATAACATGCACTTGTGTTGGTGAAAATTCATGTCAAGTTTTTGGTGCCGTTGTCGAGGACTGATTTTAATAGTAATATCGAATACTAAGAATTCTAATTTTACTTTGAATTTATTATTTACTTATAGTTATTCCTGTTTTCTTTCTTCAAGCATTTCCTTAGGTGTATGAGACAGTTTGGAAGCACTAACTTGTTTCTTTACGATTCAAAAATCGAGCGTACTTGTTGGAAGAATAGAAAGGACAAAAGAAAGGCTACTAGAGGTTGCAAGAAACCATGGATGACGCTAGAAGGGTAGAAGACAGAATCAATCAATAAGAAGCTAGGAACAACCAGCAACAGGCTGGGAATAACCGGGCATTACAAGACTATGGGATGCCTGTGGTTACTGAAGCATTCTCTAAAATAAGATGGCCTGTAATTCAAGCCAACAACTTTGAGATTAAGCCGCTTATATCTCAAATGGTGTAATCAAGTCAATTCAGGGAGTTGCCAAATGATGATCCTAATGCCTACGTTGCTAATTTTCTCAAAATCTGTGACATCTTCAAGAATAATAGCATTTTTTATGATGCATTTTGACTAAGATTGTTCCCATTCTCACTTCAGGACAAAGCTAATAGTTAGCTAAACTCTCTACCATCGAAAACCATCGCCACTTGGGATGCCTTAGCATAAAAGTTCCTACCAAAGTTCTTTCTACTTGCAAAAATAGCCAAGATGTGGAATGCCATTGCCACCTCTGCTCTACTCAACAATGAATCACTCTATATGGCATCAGAAAGGTACAAGGATTTATTAAGAAGATGCCTGCATCACGAAATACCTGATTGGCTACAAGTGCACACTTTTTAAAATGGATTGTGTGATACAAGAAGAACTCTTGTGGATGCAGCAACAAGTGGGACTTTTATGAGGAAGACATATGAAGCTACTTATGAGTTGCTTGAAGATATGGCTGCTAATTCTTATTAATGCCCAATTGAACGATTTACACCAAAGAAAGCTTTCAAAGTTCATGAAGTTGATGCTTTCACTGTGCTTTCTGCTCAAGTTGCAACATTGTCCTAGCAGTTGGGATCACTGTCTGCTAATGCCATGCATACTTCACTTGAGGTGTGTGAGCTACGTAATGGAGGCCATGCAAGTAACAACTATCAAGTTGGCAACCCATTTGCTCTTTCTAAGCCTAAACAAGCTCACTTTGTTGGAAATTTTAATCAGTAGCTGAATGATCCTTTTTTCCAACACATACAATCCAGGGTGGTGCAATCATCCAAATCTTTCATGAAAGAACAATCAAAATGTGATAAAGCCAACTCCTACTCTTTAGCCTCAACTAAATAAGATCTTAGTGGAAAATGCTCTAGCACAACTTACCATGAACATAAATCAGTTTATGACAACAACTGATGCTACACTTCAGAGACTAAAAAATGAATATTTAGAGTTAAACGGCATCTATCAGAGACCTTGAGATTCAAATTGGACAATTATCAAACATGCTCTTTGCAAGACCAAAAGGATCTTTACTAAGTGACACTGAGATAAACCCTAGAAAGCATGTGAATGCTATCACTCTTCATAGTGGCAATAAGCTAAAAGAACTTACATGAGTAGTTGAGAATTCTTAGCCAACCGAGCAAAAAAAAGAAGTATTGATTGAGCACAAAGAAAAAAAGCTTGAAAAAGAAATGGAAAAGCCAAAGTCAAAGATCTTTCCCAACAACCCACACCATATGTTCCACCTATTCCATGCCCTCAGTGATTCCAAAAGCAGAAACTAGATAAGTTGTCTTCTAAATTTCTTGATGTCTTTAAGAAATTGCATATCAATATTCCCTTTGCAGATGATTTGAAACAAACACCCAGCTACATAAAGTTCATGAAGGAGATTCTTTCAAAGAAAAAAAAAAGGCTGGAGAAGTATAAGATTATTGCACTTACTAAGGAGTGTAGTGCAATTTTACACAAGAAATTGCCACCCAAGCTGCAAGACCTAGGCAATTTTCATATCCTTTGCACCATTAGACCGTGCAATTTTGATAGAGCTTTATGTGATTTGGGTGCAAGTGTGAACCTAATGCCGCTCTTTATGTTCAAGAATCTGGGAATAGGTGAAGTGAAGCCAACTACATGTCCTTGTAATTGGTTGATAGAACAATCATAAATCCAAGGGGGGTTTTAATAGATGTGTTAATGAAAGTCGATAACTTGATCTTTCTGATAGATTTCATAGTTTTAGATATAAAAGAAGTCCAAAAGTGGAGTTGAGTTTGGAAGTGGATAATAAGAAGGTAACTTTCAAAGTATTCCAAACGATACTGACTCCACGAAAAACTGAATCTTGTTGCTGACTCGACAAAGTGGAAAAAACCATAGTCAAAGAGAATCTACTAAATAATACAGAGCTAAATAAAAAGCCAGATAAAGCACAAAGAATTTCTCTCGAGATTATTAGGGCTGGGAACAAACAGGTGGCAATAGAGGCACATAACTTCTAAGGAAGGAAGCCAAAGTTTGATGACCGACGGAAAGAATCATGGTGGCGAAGAAAAGAAGACAAACCCTTACCTATCACCAAACCCGAGCTAAAGTGTCTTAGAGAAAGTTAAGCTAAAGACTATAAAACAAGTGCTTCTTGAGAGGCAACCCAAGTGTCTCAAACCTTTTCTTTTTCTTGTAGTTTATTTTAATATTTTTTTAGTTCATTTTCTTTAGTTTCGTTTTAATTTCATTTAAAAAAATAATTAATAACAAATATTTTATGTGTTTATTTGTTTTTTAGGCCATTAAGCAAATTTGGGGTTGGCGTATTGGAATTTATCATCATATGTTTTCTAACCCTCAACTTTGGAGCATTCAATTCCATGGTTTTTCACAAAAGGAGAATTGACACTATGTTAGAATCAGAAGAAGAAGAAGAGTGCCCACCACCTCCATTATTTAGGGAAGTCCTCCGTATATTAATTTTTTTTATCTATTAAACAGTGAGGACAATGTTCATTTTAAGGTTGGGGGTGGATTTTATCTTAGGCTTAAGATTTTTTATGTCGTAGGTTTTAAACTTTTATTTATTTTTCCTTAAAAAAATTGTTTTGTGTCAAGTGTGTCAAGTCATGTTTTGAGTATTGAGTGTTGATCTACCTTGTATTGTTTAAGGTCGATGATAAGAAATCTGATTGGGATTGAACATAGCTCTTGGAAATTGATAATTGTTGTTCTCATGTGCATCTTAATTCTAGAGTTTGTCTTAGTATACTATAGGTTATTTGGACATATTAGTGTTTCAATCACTTAATTATTGATAATGTAGAGAAAAATTATGCTGATTAAGTGAAATTTGACCTCAACCAAACTCCAGAACTTAAATAAGAACCACTCGAGGCGAAATCCTAGGCAATTCAACTTTAAGGACATGACTTACGTCATATTTAGACTGTTTGAGCCTTTCGAGCTTATCTTGATACATATCTATATCCGTAGTCACTCATTTGAGCCTAATTTATCCTTTTTTTTTCTTTGTCACCCATATTCTAACCTAGTTATTAAATAGTTTTCCCCACTTTTTATCTTTCATTCATAGGCATATGATTATTCTAGCAAATATTTTGAGCAATGCCAAAGTTAGGAGAATGGGAGGAGTTTTGAGCATATACATGCTATTCAAAGTGAAAAAAAGAAGAAGAAAAGAGTGCTATATCCTATGTTCATAATGATAAATGCAAAGAAGTAAGTTTGGGGGCATAACTACTTGAAAAAAAAAAGAAGAAAAAAAAAAGAAATGAAAGGAAAATGAAGAAAGAAAAGAGAAAAAATAGTGAACAAATGTAGAGGATAGAGAAAAGGTTGAGTTTGTAGATGGAAGTGCTACATGGGAAGTGCATTGTACTCAGGTCCTTAAATAAATTACATCCTTATGGATGATTTTGAGCTATATAATATACTTTATCTTACCTTCAACCTAACCATGTATTACAAGCTTAACAAAATCCTAAATGATCTTTGATGTTGTAAAGTCCATATCACTGGAGAATGATTTGAAAAATTAGCCTCTAGAATTTACAACGTTCCTTAATCTAGAGGTTCATTATTGTTCACTTGTTGGTGCAAATTCATCTCGGTTGTAGGTGATTAAGTGTGTGACAACCCAGTTTTTGGGACAGTTACTTAACTTTCTTAAACATAATTACTTAAACATTAATCTTACGTAGTAAGAAATTACTGGAATTTTTTTAACATCCTTTAAAACGATCTTAAAAGTTGTTGCAATTTCTGTCGTAATTTAAGTTGAGTCACTACTCAACACTTAACTTTAAAACCATTTCAAGTCGTTTCTTAAAACTTAATAAGAAACATTAACTGAATCATAACTTAAAATTTAACTTTATAAATATATAAAACATTTCATAAGATACATATCTTAAAATTTTGGAAACAATTCATAAAACTTTGATTTCCTTAAAGCTTTGAAAACACTATATTAAATAGTAGAAAACCTTTTCCTTTAATAGCAGAAGCATATTGTAGTGGTATCTATACCTAAATCTTTGCATCTGTCTTATGCAGCACCAAGCTCATCAAACAGATCCTACTGATCACCTATAGGACTACCTACAGCATGAAGAAATTTTTAATGAGCTTTCACTCAATAAGTTCAAACAAAATCTCACAAATCATTTTCATATATTTTAAAAGATTTTCTCATAAAAACCTTTTTCTTAAAACGTTTTTTATAAACATTTTTCTTTAAACATTTCTAAAATGTTTTTTATAAACATTCTTCATAAAACATCTTTGAAACGTTCTTAAAACGTCATTCATAAACCTTTTCTTGAAAACATAAAAATGTTTTTCATAAATATTTTACGTAAAACATTTCGCAAAATATTTTTCATGACATATAAACATTTCATAGTAAGGAATTCAAGCAAAATTAAAATGTATGATTCTATTTATGCTCAATTATGAACTTTTAATTATGAGCATTTTATGATCATTCATTTCTTATTTTAACTTTTATCTTTGTTCCTTAACTTTCCCTTTTCTTATAAACTTTAGTGGTCATACTAACATCATGAATCATGCATCAAGGAGGTCATAACTTTAACTTTACTTATGTACCTTACATCAAGGAGGCTAGTACGAAACTTTTTTTTTATCTTTACCTTACCTTCTTATTAACTTTATGGGCATATCAAATGCTAACACATCATATGCAAACACATTTGCAAATCATAACTTGTTCTCTTTAAAACATTGTGCATTTCACATGCAAACGTACTTTAAAAATAATATTTGCAAATACCTTGCAAACATTTCCTTGATCTTTTAAACTTTATGCATATTCAATGCAATCATACTTTAAACATAATAGTTGTAAGTACATTGCAAGTCGTAACTTAAACTTTAAAACCTTTTGCACAACAAATGTAAACATACTTAAAAAAAAAAAAAAACAACTTGCATAACGATTCCAAACATATTTGTAAACATATAAATAAACATTTGAAAATCATTTACTTTATACTGTAGGTGAGGTTTGAACTTACTTAGATAGCGCTTTAACGTTCCCGCTTCCTTCGTTTTCCTTTTATTAGTCGACTTCTGTGTCTTGATCATATGACACCTGGCTTATTAGCTAACTTTTTATATTACCAATCTACTTGATTGATAACGTAACTTAATTATTAATCGTTCATTTCTTTTTACTTAACTTGGTATCCCATAAGCTTACCATTCCTTTTACTCTATACCCCGTTGCTTTTAACTGTGTAACCCACTTGATTACTGTACCTTTTACTTAACTCCGTAACCCATCAAGCTATCACTCTTTTTACCTAACTCTATAACCCATTAGGTTACCTTTTTCTTTACTTAACTTTGTAACCCACCGGGTTACCTTTCTTTTACTTGAACATCCCCTATTAAATTTTCTGTCTCATGTGACGGTTTCAATATGTAACATATTAGGGAACATTTTTTGTCTAAGGGTATTTTGCTAATTTAGACTGTTCGGCTCCATTTAGCCGTTTTCTTAAAAATGACATTTTACCCTTAACGGGTTTTTCGTCAATTTTGTAACTTTATGAAAATCATTACTTAACTTTACTATTTCATTACTTACATATTACGAAAAAATTCTCGCTAAGGGATGTTTTTCGATATCGGGCGTTTTGGGTCCGTTTTGGCAATTTCTGCAAAATGATTATTTTATGCTTAACGGGTCTTTAAAAAAACTTTCGGAACCCGTTTTAAAAACATCATACATTTTTTAATGTCTCATAATATTACGAAAAACAAAGACAATAGTTTTCCTTTTAATAAAATCTGTTTTGTCAAAACTTTACAGTTTTGATTCGAAACTTGAAAATCTTTACATTTTCGTCCTTAACGTTTTTCTTTCATTCTTTCCTTGACTAAACTTTGAATCCTTTAAAACTTAGCATCCATGATTACTCACTGCCTATAGTAGTGCAAGAACCCAACGTTCCTTGGTGAAAACCCAGTTTTCATATGATTTTATAGTTTTGACCCAAAACATAAAAATCTTTACATTTTTGCCCCTAGTACCAAAAACGACCACTATATACCAAAACATTTAGTTTTTCTCAAGGAATAAAACTTGCAAAGTTCCATGGTCAAATTCCAAACATTTCATAACATTTCCATTTCTTGAAATTTTGTGCTCAAAATTTTATAAAATTCATAACTCCTTAACCGAGCAGAATTTTGACAAATTGTCTATATTGTCTTAACTGTTTCGACGAGTTCTACAACTTTCATGTTTTAACTTTCCTCAAATTCAAATAGCAATGTAGACTTTTTGGCTGATTTTTAAATCTACCAAACTTTTACTAAACTTTGTAATTTAGTCCTTTTAGAATTTTACAAAACATTATTCACAAAAGTTGTTTCCCTCACTGTGTTGGAAAATTCCAAACCTTACTTTGAATAAAAATTGGCCTCTAAGGCCCTTAAGACCCCATTCCTTTGAAACTAGTTAAACTTTACAAAGTTTAACAATTTTTCACTTTTAACCACAAAATCCATGCTTTCTTTCTTTCTTTCATGATCACCATCAATATAAAGCATAAACCAATCATGCCATAATGTCCATCTTACAAACCATAAACAAAACATTTCATCAAACACTTGGCATGCATGTTATAACACAAACTTTTCAAGTATAAAGTTTAGAAATTTACCTAAACTTTGTCAACCTTTTTTATCCTCTTTTGCTAAGCTCAAAACTTTGTTATGTCTTCTCCACAAAACCCATCAAAACCCATCTAGAACTTTGAAAAAATTTCACTAAAATCCTTGGAAAAAAGGTTGGAATTTTACCTTCAAAGTTGCAAAACTTTGCACTAAAACTCTAGAGCTTGCTTTAAACTTGATTGGGGGTTTGTACTCATTAAAATTTGATAGAAAAATTGCCCAAAGGGCTATCGGGTCCATGGGGGAAAGAATGGGAGTTTTTTCTTTCTTTCTTTCTTTCTTCCTTTCTTTCCTTTTCACATTTTTGCATCATGGAGACGAACTTTTGGTCTCTTTTTGAAGCTAAATACAAAGGAAACAAAGGGGTGAAGTGGCCTTTTCTCCACCCTTGGAGTGTCCCCCCTTTTTCCTTTTCTTTTTTTTTTGGTGACTAACCCCTTGGTAATCAAATGGTTATTGGGTGGCTAGATGTGATTGGGCCACATTAGTAAATGTGGTGGCCCAATTAAAATTCTCAAAGTGTCCCTTTGGTAGGACCCATATTTTTACACAGTCTAAATTTATACTGACAGTATTTTTCCTATACTATTGGTATTCTTTTCTATACAATTTATGAGGTCCCACAACTTCCCATACTTTTTTACATCCACCACATAATGTAATTCTTATGAGGCTTAACTTTATACAGTCTAAATTTATACTAACAATATTTTTCTTATATTGTTGGTATATTTTCTATACTGTTATAATATTCCTTACTCATCCATATCCTCCAAATAGTATTACTCTTATACTAATTTAACTTAAACAGTCTAATTTCTATACTGCTTAGCCTTAAACAGTCCAATTCTTATACTGCATTACCTTTGCCGCTTAATTGTCATACAACATAACTCTATCAGTGTTCTTCCTTACACTATATTATTCTAATACTGTATAATTTTTTATATTATTATAGAATATTTTCCTTAAACTGTTTATTGTCGTAACATAATCCTTAACATATTGCATTTTTAATACATTAGAAATTCTCGGGTGTTATAAAGTAAGAAAGATTTTACACACATGTACCTAAAGAAGTTATTGTATGGTAAGATCAACTTTTGAATCGAAATACTATACATGTACTATAAATAGAACCTTCGTTGAGCTATAATTTATATACAATCTTTGAGGTCATTTGCAACTCAAATTGCAATGCTAGGTCATATGTCATGTTTTAGTTTTGTTTCTTTTTCTTTCTTTTGCTTGAGGACTAGCAACATCTTAAGTTTAGGGGAATTTGGTAAGTTGAATTTATGCTTATATATTGGTTTGTCCTGACTTATTATTTTGTTAATTTTTAAGTGCTTTTAGAAGTAATTTAGTTGTTTTTAGTTTAATTTGTAGGTTTTTTTAGTTAGAGTCCACGGGTAATTTTTGAAAACTTTTTGGGGCAACATTGAAGGAAGAGTGCCATGGCTTTGAAGATGGGCTCTTAGGCCTTGAAAAGATGATAAAAGGAATTTTGAAATACAAAAACCCGAGACCAGGGTGACATGGCGCCACTCACAATGTGCCATGGCACTATGGAAGCTATTGTGAAAATTTACACCTAGAGCGCTGCACCCAAACACTAAGCCATGGTGCCACTTTGAATTCTAGCCTAATGTTGTGGTGCCATAAGGCAAAGCCGCGATGCTAGTTCATGTGTTTCTCCAAAAATTGGTTTTTTAGGTTCTAAAAAATTACAAAAATTTCCATTACGATCCCAAGATTGTAAATAGGAGTTTTTAGAGTCATTTAGGGCGTCCTTAGACTCAAATAAAGAAAGAGGAAGGTGGTTATTGTAAAGGAGAAGATGGTTCTACTGGCGGTGGATTCGGCTTCAATTTCGTTAACTAATTTTCTTCTCTTTCGATTTCTTATGTTTAACAATTTGTTCATGATGTTTTCTATTTCCATTATGTTCTAAGTTTTTTTTTCAAGGCTACGATGTAGCCAAACCATGATGTTTTGAACTATTTTATCAATTATCAATCAAAGAATTATTTTTCCTAGTTGAGTACTATTCACTGTTCTTAATGCTTCTAATTAGCTGGCCACTAATTATATTATTTATGATTTATAATGAAACCGAAAGGGGATTTATTTTTTTCAACATTGTGTTGAATGCCATATATTGCATATAAGACAGGAATATACTTGCATGGTTTTGTGGTCATTATATGAAAATCCATGAAAGTTAATAAATTTTTAATTGTTATAATTCACATAGGAATTTGGTGTAGCTTGGAAGGGAGCATTGAATAATTTAGGAATTTTTGACTGTCAAGTAGGATAATAATTTAAGATTGATTAGAAAAATAATTCAAGGCAAAATGGTTCGATGAAATCAAAAATTCTAGAAAGCATTAATATTGATTTTTTTTTATTTTATTAGTTGCCTCGTTTTATTTTAAGTGTTTAATTTTTATTTTCATTAAAAATTCTTATTTTTTAATTTGTTCAAATAAAGTTGGAATAATACAATTTACTTAATATTAACGGGTTCTCGTAAGATAATACTTGGTTTTACAAACCTTATTAGTTGCGTTCGCGAAAATTTATGCTCAATTAAGAAGTCATAGTTCCTTCTATAACACAAAAGGCAAGTTGAAACTAGCCTGTACATCTCGATGCGGAGTACTAGCGATGCATACAACGATCTTGCGCCAATTAATTCAAAATAGTAGGACAGTTCAGCTTTGTGACGTTTAAAGAATAACAAGCGCACCCACAAATTAAAAGAGAGAGAGAGAGAGTATTAGTGGACCTTAATATTGGAATAAATGTGACCTTACCCAACATGCATAATGTCGGGGTAAATTTACATCTCACCCCACTATTATAACGTGTAGAGTTTAAATTACCCGCTCTAATTTTTTAAAAGTCTATAGTCAATCGATTCCTCTAAAAAAGTCCATAGTCAAACAAAAAGAAAAATGTGTAATAATTGAATGGAAATAAATGAGTCTTATGTGTAATAATTGAATGGAAATAAATGAGTCTTTCTTTTTGTTGAAAAACGTGTGGAGCTTAATTCGCCTGCTAATTCAAACGTCAAATTATTGATTAATTTAAAAATATTTTATGAAAAATATACTAGTTTTGATAATTTTTTATCACGGTCAAGTATCCGTATTTATGACAAGTCATTCTAAAATATTGGTGTTATCTCTTACAAAGTAATAATAAAAAAAAATCCATCTCTTTTTTTTCTGATCACATAAGATGCACCGCTTGTGTCATATTTAGACAAAAACCAGAAATTGTCACGTCACACATAAACTATTGGTGTTATCTCTTACCTTTTACAAATCAAAAACAAAAAAATGCACCTCTATTTTCTAATCATATATGATCCACCACTCATGTCATATTTAGACAAAATTCGCAAATGCGATTACTTATATGGGTCTCATTAAACCATGTTGTTCTTCGAGTGAGAAATACCGAAGCCGTTATTAATTTCTGATTATAGAATTTTAGAATAATCAACTTTTGATTTACTCAGACAGTTTTATTTTGTCAATAGTACTCGAAAAAGTCAATGTCCTCGAAACGAAACACTAGATTTTTTTTACGGAAAAGATCTTTTTGCAAAAGCAATTTAACTAAATTTAACCAGGTGGGAAATTGTTTTGCTTTTCATGGTTTAATATTCAGTCCCAATTTTTCAATGCTCCAAAGCTTTACTCTTTTTTTTTTTTTCTTTCGTCACTAAAGGATTTAGGGTTGACTTGAATTTTTGGTTGTTCATGGTGAAAAGAGTTGAAGTACTCTTTTTCGTGTCCAGAGTTTTTCCCATTAGATTATTATTATTATTATTATCATCGAGAGAGAGAGAGAGAGAGAGAGAGAGAGAGGCTTTAATGAGATAGAACTAACAGTGTTCTCCGAAGTGAAGATCTTAGCTTTCTCTAATACATTGTGCGATAACTATTGACTATTTGTACGAATTTCGTGCTCTGCTTAGGGGTTCTCTCTTTTTATGGAATCTGTTGCGTTCAAACTTATTTGTTTGTTCCCCCTTACTTTTGAACAGTTTGCATTTTCTTCCCTTTTATGATCCACTTAATAATAATGGAGTTCAAGGTTTGATTTGGGATAAAATGGATAGAGGATACCTATATCTACATCTTTCAAGAGGGTGTTTAGAAATATGGTTCGAACTAAAGATTCTAAAAATATTATAATAGTTCAAATATTGAGAAGAAATATTGTAACAAAACTAGTTAGAACAAAACTTATTATTTCGAATTGGTGTTTCAAACGCAATATCTTAATATCAGTTGTGCTTTCTTATTGTTTTACTTATTTGACTTTGGCATGGAGAACAAAGAAGATTGCATATATGAATGTATGTATGATTGACACACTAGTGTTTCCACTAATAGGCAAGTGAATTACATCAGTTCCTTGAACATGAAGAGAGAAAACTACATAATTTTTCCTCATCCAACTTGTAAACCATAAAAAACTTATAAAAGGGAAGAAAACCATCAAAACTTCAGGTGTTAAAAAACATTAATATCGTCAAAGCACATCAATCCAGACATCAGATCCGATTGGATATCAAAGTCCAATGGTGACGACAACGTCATGTTACCGGAGAATTGATCAAAAGCCTTCGAATCATCGTTTTCGTGATGATCATTCTGATCATAATATTGATCGTCAAATAGCGCCTTCAGATCATCATTATTATTATGTTGATCATAAAATTGATCAGGGGAGACAATATAATCCAAAGACGATGACTGGTTCTCGCGATCGGCGGCCACTACTATCATATTGTTATTATTATTATGTTCAGGTAGTGATATCTCATCCTTGGACGTAGATGTGAATGCTGAGAAGAAAGGGTGTGTTTGTTTGGACGTGAGGTTGAGATTGGGGTTGGTGAAGCTAACAAGCACAGAAGAGTCTTGGTCAGGACTAGTACAATCCATGACAAGTTCAGAAGCTCTTGGGAGGTCTTTACATGTGTGGTGTCCATAATATGTGGTCCTGTAGATTGGAGGGTTGTCTTGAATTTTCTGGACTTGTTTGGTTGCTTGGCATCCTTGATCAAACTTGTTAGTGCACCTATAGTAGTTCCTGCACAAAAATGTAAATATAGTTCATGATTATATTTACTTGAAAGTTTAAAGAAGATATAGTATCAATCCAATCCAAAATTTTGAGTCTAAAATTCGAGTTGAATTCACAAAACAAACAGTTTTCTTGATGTTAGTTTGATCAAGCTTTTAGTATTTATGGTTCAAGTAATATTGGTCAACTTTTTGCTTGTGATTCAAGTAATCAATTTGATGGGAGAAAAAGTATTTTCAAGCCCTAGGGACAGATATAGCTTGACATGAGCGGACCAAACCCTAGTTTTCCGTACAACTGTGCATGGACTTGCAGACTAAAGAACAAAAATTTCCTACAAACTTTGGAACTTTTTTCCAAATGTAAGAAGTAGCTAGAAAAGTACTTGTAGAAAACGTAGTTGATTTTGCTTTTTTTTTTTTTTTTCAATTAAAAGTAAACAGAGCTATTAAATAGGTGGTGTGTAATTAATATAAGTACATATAATCTCGAGTGAAGAAGAGATCATATTTGCTTATTACAGATCATATGTGAATATATATACCTTGGATGCTTGGCTTTATGAATAGCTTTTTGTCCGTACTTTCTCCATGCACGTCCATCATCAATCAGAGTTGAAGTGTCCTTTTGCCATGTGTAGACGGTCTTCCTGAAAATATTCAAGAAGGTGCAATAACAATCATGTATACATATATATATATATATATATTTGATGATCCACAAGAAAAATCAATTGTATGATGAAATATATAATTCTGCAAAACAAAAAAAAACCTAGCGGCCCGTATGGATATGATATCTAAGATATTGTCCTTTTTTTTTTGAGCAAGATTGTATCTGTTATTTATATTGAAATGATACATATCGTCCAATTTACACCATACATTCATACAGAATTGATATATCCATTTGTTTACTTTCTCTCGTACGCATAAATATATATATATATATATATGATATCTAAGATATCGTCCAAGTTACACCACACATTCATACATACGTACATACCTTTTCTTGTAGCAACCCTGACGATCTTCCAAAGTAGTAGAAACACTAGTCCGGTAACTTTCCTCGGAATTTTCATATTTCTGACCATCAAAACAAGGGGAATCGGTGTGAGAATTAGCGGCCAGTTGACTCTGAGAGACGACGGCCTCATTAGGGTTTCGGTTCAACATCAAAAGGGTATTTGTAAACGACTCCATTATCCTCGAAACCAGAGATTCTGCTGAAATTATTACAGACATATGATCAACACCAGCCGACTGGGAAAGCAAAGTTCGGAGTCGATTGGTGTTTTCACGACCTTGAACAAGCTCTTTGATCATCTTTTGACGATCAGAAAATACATTTAGAGGCAAAGAAGAAGAACAAGCCATAATATGTTGGAAGGAAGTTTTAAAAGTAACAGTACTGGGAAAGGTAAAAGCACTTGAACTACTAATTAAGCCAAGCGCAGATAGTAATAGATAAAAAGAAGTACTTTTTTCTTGGTTTTAAGTGCTATTTATAGGCGAGGAAACTAGCTAGTGCAATATTTTAGCTAAGGATGATAAACATAAGCTAGCCAGTTGGAACATTCTCGGAAGTTTAAAAATAAGAAGTTCATGGACAAATTAAAGTACCCCACAGACGCATAACGTCAACGTTTCCGTGTACTCCAAGCTGTACTCGTATGAATTAAAAAAAAAAAAAAAGCAACTCTTATTCTTCAAGTCTTCAACTAACTTTTTGTTTTTGGGTGGGGAAAATATAATTGTTTATCACATAGCCATGTACATCATGCATTACAATTCACCATAGAAAATGAATATTCTTGCTAGCTGCTATACCTTAAATTGTCATTACATGTCACTAGAAGAATCTTCACATTCTGCTGCAAAAATTTTGGTGACAGAACGCCTTATTTTCGTCGGAAATATTTTATATGCAACCAAATTTTTTTTGTCACAATTTGGTCTCAAATGGGTTGCGATAAAATTTTGTGACCAAATACATTTTTGGCCACGGAACATTCTACAACCTAACTTAGCAAATCCAACAAATTTGATGATAGAAAATGGGATCCAAATTTTTGGGAACAAATTTTGTCCACCACAAAGGTTTTGCGTGAAGATTGACGTGGAAAAACCCACTAATACTCTTTTAGACAAAAATTTGGTTATACATGTTCTACTTGGTTGCCAAAAATAAAGGATCAGCTACCAAGATTTTGGTCATGAAAAGTATCCGCACCATCAAATATTTGGCAGCAAAAGATTTCTACGACCAAAGGGTATTTGGTCGTGAAAAGTTGGTTGCTAAAATGTCTAGCTATCGAATATTTTGTTTTGTCAGAAAAAATGTCAGTGACCGTATTCGTTTTGGTGGCAAAAAATTTCAGCGACCAAATTTTTATAGTTACAATAATATTTGTAAAAATTTATCCATCTAGGTTTTTAATAAATATATGTTAAGAACAACAAAAATAATATATTTTTATATACAAAATGTTTAATATTAATTAAACTAGCACTAAATTTCTCAATAAAACTAATGAACCATATGAATCTTTTGATAGTCACTAGTTGTAAGCATGTACTAATGAACCATATGAATCTCAATAAAAACATATACTACTTGCATTTTTTGATACGAAAAATCTAAAACTTCTTCTAAAGTTTAGTTATACTCATTTATTATTTTATCAATAACTTAATTTAGTGAAAAAATTTGTTTAGCGCAAATTTTAAAGAGCAACAAGTTTTTAGTGGGGAAGGGATAGATATAAAAAAATTATTTGAGTAGATTACATGACAAAAATGTTTAGATAAGAATATATCTAAGAAAAAAATATTTGACGGGAACAATTAGGGAAAAATACTTATAAGGACCATAGTTAGAGAAAAAAAATAGACTACAAAACAAGTTTGGGTAATCTCCCACTTGAAAAAAAAAATATTATGATGTGTAGATTGGGAGGAAAAATATTGCTTAGACAAAAAGGAGCAAGAACAAAACCTGGAGGTCATGCTTGATGAGATAATATTTTAGAGCATATGAAAGAATATGCAATAAGGATAATATTAAAAACTATTTTTATTGTACAAATTAAGAAAATTAATTTAACAAAGTGAATCTAAAATTATATAAGATATTAGGGGGAAAAAAAGCAAAAAAAAGGCACAAAAGTGAGAAGGAACAAAAATAAAACAGTAAAATTGCAAATAAAAAGGAGGGAGGACAAAAAAGGGAAAGAAAAATAAAAAGGAAGTAAAAAAACAAAAAGAAGAAAGTTAAGTAGAGGATAAGAAAATTAAACATATATGAAAAATAAAAAAGAAGAAGTAGAAGAAGAAGATCGAAGAAGAAAAAAACAAAACAAAACAAAACAAAAGGAAAGGGAGGGGGAGAAAATATTTCCCCTCCATATGTTAGCCAATGGAAAAAAAGCACATCGGCTGTTTTATTAGGGATAAAGAGCAAAATAGAATTTAGATTAAGAATTAATAAATAATATCATATATTTTTAAAATGTGTAGTAAATAGCATTTCATAAAAATTTGATAAAGAAACCCCAAAATACTCTTACCCCTTTCTCCTCTCCATCATTCACTCTCTTCCTTCACTGACACCAGCAGTTGACGAAAAATACTGTATTAACATATAAATACTGTATTTCCATGTAAATGAAAAAAATTTACTAAGGGGGAAGACACTAGGGACATCATCGGTGGTCATGAAAAATTATATTAACATATAAATATTGTATTTCTATCTAAATACAAAAATTCATCCGTAGCCTCGTTGGACCCAAGAAATACCGTATGAACACATAAATACTGCATTTCCATGTGAATGCAAATATTTATCAAAAACATTCTCATACATCACGGGCATCGCGACATGTTGGTGGCCATGAAATACTTTATTAACATGTCACTACAAGAAAAACTACATCTAACGACATATTATTTAGGATATATAGTTTTTCAATGCTGTTGAAAAGTACATACAACGACATCTCTAACAAAGATGTTTTTAACGACATTTGAAACAATAATTAATAACATCTATATAGATGCCATTTTAAAGGTCTCCTTTTAACATTAATAGTTTATGTCATTAAATTATTTAACGACAAGTAGGAGATGTCGTTAAAACCTTGAAGATTCTACAACACTCCTTATGGACGATATTGGTCAAGATATCGTCTATAAGAGGTGTCGTGAAATCTTCAAGGCTTTGACAACATCTCATACTTATCGTTAAATTATTTAACAACACTAAACTATTGTCGTTAAAAAGAGACCTTTAATATGATATCTATATAGATGCCATTAATTATTATTTTAAATGTCATTACATGTCGTAAATAATATGTCGTTAGATGTAGTTTTTCTTGTAGTGTATAAATATTGTATTTTCATGAAAATAGAAAAATTTACCAACAACCTCGTCAAACTTAAGGAATGCTGCATTAATATATAAATACTGTATGTACATGGAAATATAGTATTGTCATGTAAATTGAAAAATTAACCGATAAAGTCACTAGACATCATCAACATTGATGAAGTCCTCAGCGGTTGAAAAGTACTATATTTATGTAGAAATACTATATCTCTATGTAAATACACAAACTAACCAACAAAGTCACCAGACATCACTGACACTAGCGACATCACCGGCTCTCGAGAAATACTATATTACTGATAAATGTACATATTTACAAGAATTTACCAGAATGACTCTGGCAACTTCACTAGTTGGTAAATACCATATTTATCGATAAATAAGTGTATTTATTAAAAAAATACGAATTTACGTAAATGATTCTAGCACCGTCATTGGTCGGTAGGTATCGTTTTTTTACATAAACAAGGAAAACAAAAAAAATAAAAAAAAATAGAAAATGCATAATATGATTAGCTTAAAAATTATCAAAAAAACCAAAAAAACTATAAAAATTAAACAAAATTTCCATTCAAATCTAGTTGCTGTTTAGATCTCTATTGCTTATTGGTGCCATCGCCTATCCACTGCAATGTTAGAGCTCATTGTCATCCCAAGTAGAAGCCTCAGATCTCCATCAACGACAACAAAGAAGACCATCTCGCATGACAAATGCTTGGAGAGTGTCGCTCTTACATTACTAAATCTAGCCATATTGGAGAACATAAGTTGAAGCTACATCGATGATGTGATTTTCAAGTCGTTACTTAACTTTATTAAATATAATTTCTTAATGTTAATCTTACTTACTAGTACATATACTAAGTAAATTTTTTTCTTAAAACATACTTGAAACTGTTACTACTTTCATTGCAATGTGATCAATTTGAGTAAACATACTTGAAACCTAATTTTTTTTCTTAAATTAAAAAACATACTGAAAATTATTGTAACTTATGTTGCATCATAAACTGAAACATAAGTACAACCATAACTTTATAATTATTCAAAACATTTCTTCAAACTCGTCGATAGATCTTTACTTTCTTAAAACTTTTAAAATATCATTTCAAAATAATGGAAAACTTCTTTTAATGCAACAGAAACTTACTGCAATGATTTTTATAGCCCAACAATCATAAGTGCCTTACCACAATACCGAGCTTATCAACTAGTCATACTAGTTTCTTATAGAATTACCTACAGCATGAGGAACTTATAATGAGCTTTCACTCAATAAGTTCAAACATTTCTCATAAAATATTAAAATGTGCACTACAACAAAAAGGGCTATTTGTGGCAACAAAAAGTTGTTGCAAAAGAATTATTTACGATGATATGTGATCGCAAAAATGTCATCATAAATAGTTAGTCACAAAAATGTTATTTCGATGACTTTGCATCATTGCAATTACATTAGCAACGACGTCGTTGCAAAAAAGTTGATGCATATGTGTTGTCAGCAACTTCGTTGGGTTGACATGGCTTCCATTTTCAGGGACAATATTTTCAAAAAATGTTGTCGCAAATTCTTCTTCATATCCTAACGTCGGTGAATTTTTTGTGATGACATTTTTCAAAATGCTGTCGCTAATGGTTTTGTTTTTTTATTTTTTTTTTGGTTGTCGTAAATACCTTTTTTATTAAATATTTGTAATATTTATTTCTAATATTTTTGTATTTAATTTTTATTTAGTTATGTTATCAATATAATTTATTACCATATATTTAAATTCAAAGTTGAATAGAACTAATTGAATTTTAATAATAAAAATAAATTAATATAAAAAAGAAAATGATAATAAAGTGTGTGATTAATAAGATAAAACCAAACATAATGTACAAAAATATTAAACAACATAGATAAATAAAAACAAAATATAATCTAATCCCCTAAATTTGAAGCCTCATTGGTGTCATCATCATTGTCAACAGCGGTGCCTTGAGGAGGAGGAGGACTTAAGGGGCATAAGGTTGAGGACAAGTTAGGGGTGGGAATTAGACATTAGGGTGCAACTGTACCAACAACTCCATCATCTTCTTCTGGTTCTCGTACATTTGCATATTTTGCTGTTACGATCTTCACAATGATTTTTCCATGTGTGGGTCAACATGCATCGAAGATGCTTCCTTTGACTAGGAGCTAGATGATAAAGCAACACCAAAGTAAATCCTTCACGGAAGTGTAGGGCCTACTTTAGTCTCGTGTCCTCTACGTGTACTTGGAACCTACACTATAATTTCCTCCTCTTTAATTGCAAGTGCAGATGAACCAAAAGCAGACGATGTCCTTTGTTTGTCTCTCCCCCTCCATCATATTCTACACCAATTAAAGTAAACACATGTTATAAATCCCCCTTCTTACCTATAATAAGGAAAGACATATTAACAAATTAAAATACTTACAAAAATCTATTGTGCTTAAGGGTTAACCCAAGTATCCCATGATGATAATGTCATTCCAGTTGTCTATGGTAGACATCGGCTGCTAGGTCTCCGTATTGCTCTGCCCAAAAAATTCGAATATCTTAGAATAGTATATTAGATTATCAAAGTTAACTTTTACAATGAATAGTAATTAAAAAAACTTACTTCTTGTCACGACACAAGGAGTACGATATCTAACATGTAAGCTTGACCGCTTTTGGTTGCCATGATTATTCTTATTCATATCCAACTTTTCTGTTTATAATTATATTCAAATTTAGCAAAACTAAAATTAGTATATATAATAAATCACCAACTTAGTAGATCTACAATTACTTGAAACTTGGCGTGCGTGAACCTATCACAGCAAGGGCCCCAGTGATCCTGATTCCTGAGGTTGGGTAAGGGTTTGCTCTTACTACATGCTCTTTGCTACCCAACTTGTGCTTTAAAGTATTTGTTGAGGTGACTCTCCTAATCCTTATAGCATTTAACTGCCTCTCTATCAACTACAAAACGGAGGATACCGTCCTTGTAGCTAAAATCAAGATTAAACCAATCCTACAACTAATTCAACATGTTAAGTAGTTTTATTAAGTTTAACTATAGGGGTGATTTATAAGAATGATCTAGTTGGATGAATACCATCATGCAACCCTGTATAGTTCTCTTATGCTAGGGCTTCATATCTTTTCAGGCATTGTGAAACAGCCTACATGCATCTTTGGTACAAATAAGGATCACACTATCAAACCAGGAACTAAATTGTCTACGTTGGTGACACGTCATTTCTTTAGAAATGTGACAGTAAGGATACAGGCGCTTTAACCAATCCTTTAAATAGAAGTAACATAGTTTGTTCCATGGAACTTTCTTGCCGTTTTACTCTTCCAACGACTTATGTTACAAACTGGACATGCTTGTAGATTAGCATTCTCCTTCCAAAACAAAGCACAATCATAGTTACGGATATGAATTGTTTTGTCGCTCAATTATAGTTTACTCGATAACTTCTTCGGCTCATAATTAGAAGTCGATAACTTATTCCCATTAATGAATGCATCTTTCAATAACTTCAAGGTAGCATCCACGTACTCATTCGACCACTTATAGAGCACTTTTAAGTGCATCAATTTTACTAAGAAATTCAATGACAAATACTTAGTGTAACCTGGATACAATCCTACTTGGAGCTCAGATAAGAGATCCTTGCATATATCATATTACGTATCTTCTAAATCCACTTGAGTCTCACCTAACATATCGTAATCTCCACTAATCCCAACAACATCATTTATGAATGCAAGCACCTCATCAACCGATTCATTTACAACTGGGTCAACTATCCAAACCGAATAATTCAAGGACTGGTTACTGCATACTAATCCTCGAATAGGTCTAAGGTTGATTCATGCATGCACATGCAAAATAAAAACATAGAGTTGTACCCACGTACGATGTTCTTGTGACTATCTAGTCAGTCACATGTCAAACCATATTAGAAAAAGTTACAATTTTTTTAAATTTTATAAAATCTTATTAAACTTATGATAATCTAATGTCCAATTTTTTGTATTGTTTCTAATTAAGATTAATTGACTAATTTTAATAAACAATAATATTATAATTATTAGACTATAACATTTCATATTAATTTTGTACAATACTTTATAACAACATTTTATTCTAATTTGGATTTTTTTCATTCCAATTATATTCGTTAATTAATATTATTAAAATATTTTTTCTTTTCTTTTTGTATATTCGTTAATTAGATATTCTTTAAAATAATTCTAAAATAATAATTTTTTTCATTTTTATTATAATAATAATTTAATTTTTTAAATAAATAATATCATTTATGGTTTAAGTAACTAATTTATGTCTCTTTTAAATTTTTTTAGATCATATAATAACTTTTATTTTTAATTAAGTAAATCATTAATTCTTAATTTTAAATTTTCATATCCATACTTTAATCTATTTAAATTATATAACATCTTTTAACTGATTAAATTTTTTCTTTTAATAACTTCAAGAGTCTACATATATCTTATTTCAAGTTTTTTATTACTATCATGCATTATATTAAAAAAATTCCCAACATAGAAAAAACATAACTTAGACATAACTCAATTCACTCAAAAAAATTTAACCATAACTTATACATAATAAAGATTATAACAAAAAATTTGACAAAAATTTATCAAGAAGAATCTTGTATCAACAAAATTCCCAACACAAAACATATAATCAAAATCACTTAAATCAACAAATATAATTAACAAAATCATAAGTCAAAGCCATAAGCATTATAACAACATAATCACTATTATACTACCATGTATCAACAAAATCACAATATAAATTTCTCAACATGACATAAATTTATTAACATTACACAACTTTCTCAACATAACACAACTACGTTACACAAATATCTCAATATTTTTCAACATTTTTGAAAAATTAAAAAAAAAACTAATAACTTACACAACCCACAATCCACTAAACTAGGGGTTGGAAATTCAAGGGGTGGTAGCAACATGATGATGGCAATGAGAGATAGCAACCATGATAGTGGTGAAGGCACAGCAGGAAGAAATCAGAGGAAAGCTTTTTTTTTTTACATTTTTAGGGGTTTTTCGAGGAGTTTTATTAAGGATTTTAAGGAATTTTCATTATTTGTTTTTTAAAAAATGGTTTTTTTGAAGGATTTGGGA
This sequence comes from Artocarpus hirsutus, assembly GCA_946598075.1. Lineage (NCBI taxonomy): Eukaryota > Viridiplantae > Streptophyta > Magnoliopsida > Rosales > Moraceae > Artocarpus > Artocarpus hirsutus. Next base: position 34,999 of record CAMOHE010027359.1, read on the forward strand.
GGGATAAAGCCTAGAGGAGAAGAGAGAATCGGTGAAAAGGAAAGATGAAATCAAGAAAATGGGGAAGGAGGTTCTACAAACTAGCTTATATGTAGAAACTTTTGCAAAAACATCTGTAGTCGCAAAAAACCAAAGGTGTGTTCGTAAATACCAATTAAAGTGATGTTGCTTGGTTGGTAAAAAAATCAAAGATGGTTTTGGAACCAACTTTTGTGATGATAATTTCTAAAACTTGTCGCAAATAATTTTTAGGATACCGTTAAATTTTTCGCTAAAATATTAAAAATTCAACCATTTGTGATGACATGTCGTAAATACTCTTCTAATAAATATATCTAGCCTGTTAGCACCAGCCATACTTTTTCAGTATTTGCAATATCATACCTTCCTAAATACATATGAATTGGCACCGAAAATACTTGCACTAGATTACATTTTGGGGCCGTTAGGTATTTGCAATGGCAAGTCATCGCTAAGGGCCTTGTTTGTAGTAGCGGCATTCGTCATAAAACTTTTCACTAAAAACTTTTCTCATAAAATATTTTTTATATATGTTTCTAATAAAACATTTCTCATAGAATATTTTTCATAAACATTTCTCATTAAAACATTTTTTTTCCTAAAAGTTCATCATAAATCAATTTCTGAAAGGAATACAAGCAATGTTATAATGCAAGATCCCATTTATACTCAATTAGGAACTTCTTATTATTATTATTATCTTACTTGAACTATGGGCTCAAGGGTACGTACCAAATACGCTTGACTACCGAGCACCGAGGCCATAACATAACTTAACATGATACTCCCCTTGTGTTGGGAGGCTGGTACTGTAATTTCTTATCTTAACTTAAGGCTTGAAATTGCCGATCGTGTCATCTTAGTGAACATGTTGTATGACATATCTAAATGTCTAAAACAATAAACATAATAAATGCAAACATATAACAAAACATGACTTGGTCTTTTAAACAATTTGCATAAAAAATGAGAACATATTTCAAACATATACAAATCATTTTCTCCATGCTATAAGTGAGGTTTGAAACTTACTTGAATAACACTCTAACATTCTCAATTTATCCTTTTCTTTCTATTAGTTGGCTTTGTGTCCTGTTCAAACAACACCCGACTATTAGTTAATCTTTCTTATTACTAACCTACATGATCATTAACATAACTTAAACATTCAACATTCATTCTTAATCCTTTGGTCTTGTTATCATCAGTTTATTTCTCCATTACTTACTTTGAACATTCCTTAGTCAAATTTCATGTCTTACTTGACAGTTTTGTTAGCCAAAGAATAGCTACCCAAGGAGGGGTGACTTGCGTTTTAAAAACTTTTTCACAATTATTGAAAATTTCTAGATTAAATGCATAAATAAGTAAAACATACAAATAGCAATTGTGATGAACTTCAACAAAATTGTACAATCCTATGACTTTCTCTACCCGACGCTTACCACAACCTCTTACGATTGTCAATTTTCTATGAAGATTGACAAACCAACACAACCCGTTAATTTTACAAGGAGATTGGCTAACCAAAGATACCCTAAACTTGCTAGGCTTTGAAAAACTATTTATCTCAATTTGCAAGGATTGAAAACTTTTAAGCACTCACTTTTGGCTCCTACAAATAGATAGAATACAATTTAGAACAAACTTGTAGATCATCAAGCATGTAATAAGAGTATTTAACAATTTTGGATTAGATATTGATCAAAGACTCATAGAACACTTAGAGATTGATACAATGATGATTTTAGGTGCCTACTTAACAAGATCATAAATAAGGCTATTTAAAAGCAAACACTCAAAACTAGTCGTTTATGACCGTTTGAGGCGTATTTTTAATGACTAGAAATATAGCCATCGGACTACATGATCGACTGTCATATACATAGTGTGGTTGGTCGTGTTGCTGCCAGAACCAACCCCCCCTAGACTGGTGTGGTCAATCGCATAATACTATGCATGGTCAATCACGCCTCTAGCAGTAGCCTAGGTACCAGTTTTTGGTTTTAAAGCAGAATAAATTTAAAAAAAAAATTAAAACATTTAAAAACCATGCCATTTCTAAATCAATTCTGTCTTGAAGACTAATAGAATCATGTAGAAATAATTTAGAACATAATTTCAAGACTTCAAATATTTTTCAACTTAATTTTGAAACTATTAATCTCAAAAATTAAAACATTTGAAATCAAGTTTAAAATAAAAGATAACAACAACTTTGAGATGAATGGACTTGATAAACTTCTTATGCATGCTTTAACATTGTACAAGCTTAGAAATACAATAAGACCTATTCTTCATGCTTATTGACACTCCATCTTCAAGATTCAAGCTCTCGGTAATTGATTTGTCTTTATATTTAATTGCTTCCGAGTCTTGTAGAAAATTCTTTCAATTATCTTGATATGTTAAAAAATAACACTAAATGGCTCTATACACTCAAGATAAATTATTAGCATTTAAGCAATTAATTGTTTGTTATCATCAAAACAAAAATAAATATTTTTTAAACCTTGGAGCCAACAATTTTCCCCTTTTGATGATGGCAAACAATTGATTGCTTATGATAAAATAATGATTGAAATTTTGCTTGAAATAAAATAAGCGTAGCACTTAAAAATTTCTTGCCATATATCTTACCTTAAGCTTCCCTTGTCAATCAAAATTTAATCCTTAGAGTAGCAAAAATCTCCCCCTTATTAGGATGCTCAAAACATAAAGCTCAAAACATGATCAATTCATTTTAGGAGTAAAATCATTAAGGCAATCAATCTCACATTCTCTCCCTCTTTGGCATCAACAAAAAGAGAGGATAAAACATATCAAACTAAAGTGATGCCTAAATACATATTACATCTACCCTTTTGTTCAACAAAATTTTAAGTTAATAAAAGTGAGCAAAAATTCAAATTTTCATAAAAATCAATTTTATTAAAACATATCATCTCCCCTTTTCCAATCTAATGAAACTTTCCCTTAATGTATGCAATCTTAAGGGGATTTGTTCAAGAAAACCTCAATCTTAATCCAAATGAAATTTTACGACAATAATCTTAATAAAGATTCAAACATAACTGCTCATGCATTAATTATGTTAGTTCATATAAAAAGAAAGCTGTTCATTATAAAAGCAAAGCTCCCCAAACATCAAATATGTTAGTTCATCCTACTTTAAACAAAGTAATGCAAATGCAAAGCAAGCAATCACTGCAAAACAAACTAATGCAAAACAAGGAAATGCAAGGCAAAAGCCAAATCATAATCAAATTAAAACCAACTTGAAATTCAAATTACATAAAACGACAAAATGGTACCAAAGTTAGATCGAATCTCATCAAGGTCTTAAAAATAGGAAATTTTCCTAAACATGAAAACGAAATAAAATTTGAAAAATAAAGCATGATGGAGGCAATCCTTGCATGTTGGAGCGCCTAAGCTCTTGGAGAATACTACCCATGGTTTTGGCAAGTTTAAAAAATTGCTCATCTATGTGAGCTTCGTATTTGTCGGTGTGAGCTTGGTACGCAACCAAGTTTGACTTGAGGGAATTGAGTCGTGAGACTAGGTCCTGATAAGAGCTGTTGGAAGATGAACTTGCTAGAGGTGATTGAGGAGGTTCTTGCGACGACTTGTTGTTGCAAATATGTTTGAGTAGTTTCTTCATTATTTGGAATGACATGGCGTTGCTAATGCTCTATTATATGTGATGGCATGTCATCACAAATAATAATGGTAACAACATATTCGAGAAAACTAAATGACGCTTTTTGTGACGATATCACCTCATTAACAATGACAAAAGTCCTCGCTAATAATGTCGTCTCTAAAGACCTTGTTTGTAGTATTTACTCTACGATATACGTCAGGCACTTATGTAGTTTTTAATTTTTGACTAATCACATTCTACCTTTGGGGAAAATAAAAAATAATACCAAATAGGAAACTAAGAATTACGAATGTTATTTTAATGAATGTTATTTTCACAGTTAAAATAAAATTCTCACTTCATATGCGACATGTGTTTTGCAAACAAACAGTCTCACAAGGGAACTATAAGTATCATGTATGTGCGCGGCACATGAGGGAAGGAACAATTTTTAAGTTAATTATATTAATTATCATTCTAGAAAATAGTAGAGCTAGCAAGTAGACTAAATAGACCCACATAGTTCAAGCTTCACTATTCCAAAACTTGCATCAATTCCTTTTCAAAAAGGAACTTGAATCAATACTAAAAAAATCATTATTCTTATTTTAAGAAGTTGTTGATTTCATATCTATCATGCTCCGGAGAACGGAAGGTGACGTGGTGAATTAATTAAGTTAATTAAATAGGTTTTAGTTAAAGATTTTTGATTTAAGGGGTTAATTTATTATTAAAATGTGAGGAATTTAAAACCCTTTTAAGTGATTATTAAAAATTACAAAAGAGATAAAAGGAAAGTAAAATAAATTACAATAAAATAATGAAGGAGAAATACGTGTGGGTCCTACCTAGCCCACAACTTGTACACACACATAGTATCGACAACAATTAAATCTATAATCATAGTCCAATGAAAAAAGGGAAATTAAAATAATACATGCCTTGAATAACCTACTCGGGGTCTTCTACTGCTCGCGAGTCCGATCAGTGAACTCTGCATCAGTCCCAAGTTGGATTCCACCTAGAGGGGAAATGTTTGAAAACAGATAAAAAGTGAGCGAAAGGCTCAGTAGGATTATGCTTTTAAAAACAATAAATATTTGGGATATAAAATTTATTCTTCAAGAAAAATAATTAGAAAACAGAGTTAAACTAATAAATTTATCTAAATCATTCTTGCCAAAGTCAGTTCGTCCAAAAAGTACCTTTTTATCTTTCTTGAGTAAAGCATAATTATCATCACCGTAATGGCTTAGCTGGATTTTGAGACCTATCCTAAAGTCACACTCTACACGACCTGATCTCTAAGTATGGCATCATGCCCATCTATGTGTTTCTATAGTTATTAAAATATCATTTTACCAAGTATATTCATTAACAATCATTATGCGGCTCATTATGAAAATCACCTTATTCTACTGTTTATGAAACAACTGATAAAAACCTTTTTCAATCAATCATTGAAAATATTTTGAAAGAAATTGTTTTGAGGCCAAAATTATTTTAAAACTTGGCTACCAAGAAAAGGGGTAGAAGTCTTACGTCAATATCATGTGCCAATGTTTAACACCGTAGTCTCAGTCCGCTATACAATAGCTCTATAGAACCATGAACAACCTTAAATAAGAACTAAGTTTATCAATATCTAGCTTAAGATATCCTACATTGCTAAGCTATCTCATGGTGTCTTAGTGTGCCATTTAAGTCCATAAAATTATACTGCAAGATTAAAATCTTAATCGAGGTTCAAAACAATAAAAACAAGTTGACAACGACAATTTTCGTGATGTCTGGTCGGTCTGTCAGTTTCCTTGGTCCGGCCTGCCGAACTGCATAGTTTGGCCTACCGAACTACACATTTTGGCCTGTCGGCCATCTAGATCTGGCCTGCTAAACCTGCTATGAATCTGGCTTGCTGATGGTATGAATTTGGCCTACTGAACTCAAAGTTTGGCCTCCCTAAGCCCAAATCTTCATTTTCAACCTATTTTCTCAATTTTCAGGCATACAAAACATTCATAGAAGATAGAAAAACATAGTAGAATACTTTTTAACTAGTTTAAATAAGATTTACATAGAAAATTTCAATTACACCTGAAAATGAAAAAATAGAGAAAAAATAGAAAAACTTGATTCAAATTTGTTTTTCATCAAACCAAGCCTACATTCTAGTTGTTTTGAATCCTACTAACTTAGATTTAGGGTTTCCTAAGCTTAAAAAAGCTCAGATTTCAAAAAACAATGAAAATAGAAAAATTTTGAAAACTAACCTTGATTTAATCTTTGAATCAAGTTTGTAATTGCTCAATAATGTTTTCAAGCTTCCAATTCAATAGAGGATTGAAGTTTGAACTCAAAAGTTTTTGAATTAAAGGAGAGAAAAGAGAGAAAAAGAGAGAGGCAGTGAGTGAGGGAGACGAGAGAGAGAGTGTGTGTGCTAAGAGAGAGAGCGAGAGTGACAAAGAAAGAGGGAGAGAGAGGGAATAAATAGAGAGAAAGAGAGCTGGTTTTCGACAAGGAAACTGTGTGTAGTACACAAGTTTCAAATGAGACGTGTTCGGTATTTGACAGATTGTTTTGTTTAAAAATCCACAATAACAAATAAAAATAAAAATAATTAAGAGTGGTTAAAAATAATTAAAAATAATTAGAAATAACATTAATTTAGAAATATCACTAAATAGTCAAATTAAGTTTGAAAACACACTATGGTATACTAATTCACCACTTTATACACTAATAACACTTAAATAAGTTTCGGGCGTTACAATATCTATAATGAATGTTTCCAACCATGGATAAAATTAAATCTCCAAGACATCAAAGTTTGGTCACTATTTATGAAGTTGATCTCACCCATTGACTAGTCAAAGATACAAAATCATGAATGTAAGTCCATAAATCACATACCATTAAGGTCATGTTAAAAGTCATTAATAGAAGATAAATTTTCTTAACAAAAATTACAAGAGATTTGTTATCTATTGTCGTCTTGTTTAATGAATTCAAAGTTTATGTGAGTCTTCATTCGGAGTCACCCATGATAATGATCAAGTATAAAATCATTCCGTAACTAGATAACATAGACAACACTACAATCCTATTTTAAACAAGGTTTTATACTTTATTGACCGAATGTAAAATTTTATTTAAACTGTATGCATAGTTATGTACTTTTTCATATAAACCCTTCATGTAAAATTAAATAACTCTGGCTGTCGCTCTAGATGAATGTGAGTTTTCATGACGTAACAATGTTATGCCTCTAAAAGTATTTATTGACGAAGAACATAAATATTCCTAAGTCGTTACAGTTTATCAGACGAATGCTCCGCAACGTATAGATAAACAATCTTGGGGAATCTATTAGAAGATGACTCTCTAAAGATAAAATCTTAAATTAGTTAACGCACCAGAAATCAACTCATGAGGAGGCAAAGTTTGCTGTGGATCCTGATATATGAAGAAAAAGAAATTAAAAAAATAAATAAATAAACAACAATTTAGAGAAGGAAAAGCCATCCAACCAATTTAGAGCTTCAAGTGAGATGGGTTTTAGAATGAGAAAATCTTAGGATTTTCTTTTAGGTAGCTTCTAATTTTTTATTTTATTATTGATTATGTTTTGTTTGCCTCTTTTCTTTTTAATAAAACTTTTGCTTATACCAAAACAATAAAAAATAAAAAATAAAAAAAACTTATTAGAGTCACGTTTCTGTTGCTCTCCCTATTCTCCACCGTCAAGTTAAATCTTGTTTGTTAGGAAATGGCAAATGAGAAGCAGAGGGAGAGAAACTGCTAGTTTGATATATAATTTTCGTAGGCGACTTACGTGGTGAAATTTACCAAGTATTCTGTTATACCATATTTAAAAAACAATTATGGTAGAATAAGAAAAAATACAGATAAATTAGTAAAATTTGAGTAAATTCCTTTGGTGTTCCTCTCCAGGGTATCAAACAACATATAAAATAAATAAAATAGAATAATTATATCCATCACTTTTATTTTCGAAGCTTATCTTTCATAATTTTTCTTTCCTTTTCATCGAACATAATGTAAAATAAATGTGGGGTACAAAAGGGATGTGGTGTTGGCCTTTATTCCTTATTAAAGTTAAAATTTTTTGAAAAGTCTCTATATGGTCTAAATGTTCGAGAGCTTTTATCTAGGACCAAGTCAGCTTTGCAACACCTCCCTTAGCTTTCCATGCAAAATCCAACTACCGTTCATATTTCATATTCACAATTTTGCCAAACTTTACTGGTGTTTTGACAAAATCGGTTCTAACTAAAACTATTGGTTGCTATAGTGAAAAGTTCTTATATGCTACATCGATCAGAAAAAGTAAACTACAATAAAAAGCTCTCATATGCTACAATTTTTAATTTAAAAGTTTCAGTTCTACCAGCACCGTTTAAACAACCAATTAGTCATTTACTATCTGTCCAAATTAAACTAGTCTAATAAGTAGGCCGAAGACTTGCCTGGCAAGATACGAGTTTAATGGAATAGGATGATGTACACAAAGCGGATGAAATTACATTCAAACATATCTCATAAACAATGATACAAATATTCCTCTCAGAGATTTTTTTTTTTTTTTTTTTGGGTGGGAAACAAAACTCTAATATATCTGTTAAATTTATTACTAAACGCATAAGGAAAATTCTCAGCAGAATACAAAAAAAAAAAAAAAAAAAAAGAATTGTGTTGAATAATACATACATAGTCTTAATTAAACATTTAAACTGTATGATATTCATCAAATTTTATTAGCTTCGTATACTGTTATTTTAAGTAATATTATAGTTTTGATATGACATAACAGTCTTACAATATTGGTAATATACTTTTGTATCCTAGTTTATATATCTCTTTCTAATTTGATAAATTGTTATGACGTTAATATGAAATACAAAAATTTAAATTAAGGTGAGAACCTTTAAGAGTTGTACTTTTGTATCGTTATATAGCTTGAAAATTAGCACATACAATTTAGGAAGCATAAGCTGATGCAGACAGGGCAAAAAAGATCACGTGATTTTTATGTAATATGCAAATTAAAAGTAAATAAAAAATTTATGAGAACTTTTATTTAGCAAAAAAGTGATTTGTACTTCTAGTTTTTAATCAAATTTCATTCTACACATAAACAATAAATAGTTTTAATTTTGCAGTGCATCTATATATAAAACAAAATTCAACTATATTACAATATTTCGCAATTTTTTTCAAAAATTTTATGAACTAAATTAAAGTTGATTACAGATTTTAGTTCATTTGGAAGAAAAGAAAAACTTAAAGCAAAAATAAAACGAAATGACATAGATAAAAAGTAAAAAGAAAATAATTATAATATAATGACTTTATTGAAATTAATTTCAATTCGATCCGTGTGCTAAAAAATATTAATTTAAGAGCAGAAAACCAAAAACAACAAGGGAATTCTTTTATTCACTAAAAAAAAGGAATTCTATTTTTTATTCTGTGTCTAGAACCAGAAAGGATGTGGGCCCAACTAATACGGCAGAACATCTGATCTATAATGTGCAAAAAACAAAAATAATAAGAAAACTAACAGCACAAGAAAGACTTGGCCCTAAGGTGGAGTCCAAAAGATGACTAGCATGTATAGAAAGTAAGTAGCTTCAATTTAAAATGAAAAAAAAAAAAAAAAAAAAAAAAGATAATGGAAAGTGGTACGAATTGGAACAACACCATCAGGATTATATGTATTTGTATATATATTAATATATATATATATATATATATTTTAATACACACTATACATGAACCTCCCATATTTCCTATAATTGATATCGTTCAGACAGTGTGAAACGAGAATTTTTTCCAAGCAGCACTATGCGCGTCAATAGGATTATCATGTCACGTATAGACTAATTAATTAATTAATCTAGTCGCTTCATTTCTTCGTACTCAATTAACTGTACATATTGACTCAGTCTAATGAGATGACCATGCATAATGCAGTCTAAAAACATCTGCGCATTGTCCACAACCTATGCATTTGGGTAATAACCTTCCCTCTCGTTCAGGATAATATTTTTGATCTTTTCCTACCATATAACCTTTTTTTTCCATCACTCTATACATGACGTTTGATGTTGAGAGGTTACCATAAGCCATTTTGAATTATCTTGTATATACGCATGACGAAACCACGTATTCACTAAGTTTGGGCTGCCGCTTTCCCCCGAACTTTTTCTTTTATAATTTTATATATAAAATTTTATAAAAATTATATTTATTTTTTTAAAAATTACATTTCGTCCTTTTTAAAATTATATTTCATCTTTTACCTTGTTAGTTTAGTTACATTTTCACCCCTTCACTAATTTTGCTGGCTCAACTTCTATATGTGTATGTGTGTGTGTGTGTGTATCCATGAATTAATAAACCTAATTTCTTGCTTTCTCTTTCACGTCTATTTTCTTTCCTTTTCCTTTTCCTTTTCCTTTTGTTTCTTTTTCTTTAGGACCTGCGAGTGGTAGGGCCTTTGAACTACTTTATTGATCCCATGTGATTTGGTTAGGCTTCCCTCAACGTTGACATATCTTAATTTGGACTTATCCCATGTGGTAGGGCCTTTGTTCTTTTATCACACGTAAAGTTGCCTTGTCCTCACTTGCCATGCAAGCCGAACATTAAAATTTAACAAATTATGAGACGATGCATGGCGTGTTCTTCCTTATGATGCATGTAGTTTACTATATTAATAACAACAATTAAGAAGAGTCAAAACACGACCACGCTTTTTTTTTTTTTTTTTTTGGGCGTTGAGTGAACCCTAGAGATGTTTTATTATTCTCTTCTTATCTTCATCTCAAACTCCCATGATAAATTGTTCTATTACAAAATGAATTCTCTTTAAAGGATCTCTTTAGTACACTACTACAAACCGTTGTGGAAAACTCTCACGACAGTTAAAAAACCGTCGTGAAAACCTCAATCATAGTACAAAAATCAAGTTTTCATGACGGTTTTTTACCGTCGTGGGACCTCAGAATAAACGCCAATTTGAGGGGTGTGGGGGGCCTCTTTCATGATGGTTTTTTGAAAAAATCGTCATGAAAGATTTAATTTTTTACGACAGTTTTCCTAAAAACCGTCGTGGAAACTTCACATTCCACGACGGTTTTTAAGAAAACAGTCGTGAAAAATTAGTCCACGTACAACATTTTCATGACGGTTTTTTGCTAGAAAAATTAGTATTGCATAAAAAAATTCCCAAAATTTCTGATTTCTTACAGGATGGCCAGTCTCATATATTATCTATTACAACAAGGTCCTAATTGCATACAAAAAATTATGTATATTAAAATTACAAGGTATTTAGAAGACCATTTACATTTGAGCTATTTTGCACAATCATTTATCTACTATCTCTATCTAAAAATGACATATCTATTTATAAATTGTACCCACTCTATTCTAACTTCATTTATATCCATATGTATATAAAATTCTTTTTTTTTTTTAGCTAGGGCTTGTATACCACTATTAATTATATCTCGCATGAAACATAGAATAAAAAAGCCAAATTCTACGTTTCCTTGTTGTCTTGGACACTTACGTCCGTAATATAGCATTTTGTTCAGTCAGAATGTGACACCACTTCCCGCTTGAAGCTTCCAATTGTTAAGCGTCTTAACAATGTGTTATGATTAAATGAATTAATAGACAATACAATTATGTAAAACTTAACATAGTTAATTTTATAAGACAACATTAATACTTACAATCTTATGAGTGATACAAAATCATCATGTGGTGGGTGTCCGAGGGGATCAAACCAATATATTTGGTCCTCCCATAGTTAAATAAGTGCTAACATCCAATGTTCTCCAACATTGTATGCACAAAGAATAATTTCCCCCTCGGTGCTTGAGCTAATAGGTGGAGAAGTGAGATGGTGTGCTCTCTGCAATCACTCTGTAGGTCTCTTGTAACACTTGAAATAATTGCCGGAGATATGAAGCCAAAATTGTACACCTTGCCTTAAAGTTCACAATATTCTGCCAAAAAACTATAGTGAAAACAATGAACTCAATTATTTAAAAGCACCTTACAACTCTACTTAGATTTTAAAAATTAAGAATTAAGCATGGAGTTATTGCCTAAGATATACTATAATACTGTTCACTTCGATTTGATCAAACGTGATGAAGTAATAATGTCTTCATACCCCACATAGATAGACAATTCATTGCCAGTAATATTTCCTAGTATCGGACACTAAATCATCAACCCATCGCGCATAGGATTTTTCTTTTTATTGTCATCTATTTTGTTTTCGGCTTATATAAATATATGTCCACTTAAATCTCATTATAGTTGTAATGGATTTGGTCAATGACGAAGGCAACGAAGGACTTTGTACTCTTTTATCAATTTACATATACATACTTATACATATATTTTATTAAATTAATGAAATAGTTGATCTCTATCCCCTAAAGTTAAATAAATTCACTCTCTCACACGTTTTATAAAAGGTCAATTTATTAAAAAAAAAATCAATACACTCAATGTAAATATTAGCTTGTTTCTTTAGGTAACATATAAGATAAATACTAACTTTCTTTAAAAAAGAAAAATCCCTTTGTTTTTTTTTTGTACAACATGTTTTAGTGTAAATTTATTCTCAATTTTTTACAATAAAAAGTTGTAATATTCAATTCTAATTTTCTTAGTAGTATTCTAAAATATTTTATGTTTAGAGCTTATAACACTTGAATGATCAATTTAATATTTACATTATCAATATTCATTCTAATAACCAATGCTTGATAAAAAGGTATTAGTGAACTTACATGAAACATTGTTCAAATAGGAAAAATATATATAGCTAATATTTATCAGTTTACTGGCTTCTAACATTAGCATTAACTCTAATAAGGATTATTGCTATTATTGTCACACCCCGGAGTACAAGAGGTGATGTGGCGTGTTAATTAAGTTAACTATGTAAAAATTTTAATTCAAACACAAGTTTAAGAATTTAATTAATTAAGAAAAATGTACTAGTTTAAAACCCTTTTTAAGCAAACATTTATAATAGTTAAACAAAAGAACATAACAAGGTGAGATTAAAATAATAAGGAAAGAGAAAACACGTGTTGGGTCCCACCGACCCACAACTTGTGCACACACATAGTATCGGCAATATTTAAATTACAACCACAGTCCAAAATAGAAGGAAAGATTAAAATAATGCATGCCTTGATTAACTTGTACAACAACCTACCCAGGTCTTCTACTAGCGCAAGTCCGATTTGCAAACCCTTCGTCAATCCTTAGCTGAATACCACCTAGGGGGAAGATTTAAAAACAAACAAAATGTAAGCAAAATGCTCAGTAAGACTATGTTTTAAAAACAGATAAATAAGTTAATTGCAAAATTTATCTTTCAAGGAAATACTTAGAAAACATAATTAAATAAATAAATTCATTTAAATAAGTCTTATTAAAAACAGTTTGTCTAAAAAGTACCTTTTTGTCTTTTTTGGACAAACCATAATTAACACCACCGAAGTGGCCCAATTGGGTTTCGAAACCTACCCCTAAGGTTGCACGCTACATGACCCAATCTCTGACATGGCATCATGCCCTTTATGTTCATTTCTATAATTGTTAAAAACCCATTTACCAAGTGTATTCATTTACGTTCATCATGTCATTATGAAAATCACTCCATTCTACATGTTTATAAAAACAACTCATAAAATTAATTTTCAATCATTCATTGAAAATAATTTAAAAGAAATCATTTTGATGCCAAAATCATTTAAAACTTAGCTGCCAAGAAAAAGAGTAGAAGTCTTATCTCAATATCTAATGTCACGACTTAGCACCGTAATCCTGTTACACTATACGTTAGCTCCACAGAACCACGAACAACCTTAAATATATAAACTAAGTCTATTAGTATCTAGCTTAAGATATCCTATGTTGCTAAGCTAACTCATGGTGTCCTAGCGTACCATTCGTGTTTATAAAATCATACTGCAAGATTAAAATCTCAATCAGGGTCCAAAATAATAAAAGCGGGTGAAAAACAACAAATTTTCACAAAACCCGGTTGGCCTGTCGATTTCGCTCTGGTCCGGCTTGCCGAACTATGCAACTCGGCCTACTGACCATCTGGGTCCGGTCGACCGAACTTTTCCAAGTTTGGCCTGCCGAAGTTGTAATATATGAGTCCGGCCTGCCGAATTCATAAATCTAGCCTGCCGAACTAGAAAAATTCTAGAATTTTTCAGACATAGGTTTTGGCCTCCCCGAGCCCAAATCCTTATTTTCAACCTGTTTTCTCAAATCCTAGAAATAAAGAACACTCATAGAAGGTAGAAAAACATATTAGAACACTTCTAAACTAGTTTAAACATGATTTTCTTAGAAAAATCCAAAAATAGGAAAAATAGAGAAAAATAAAAAATCTTGATTCAAATCTGTTTTTAATCAAACCAAGCTCAGATTCCAAATGTTTTCAGTTCCACAAACTTAGATTAAAGGTTTCTAAGCCTAAGGATGCTTGGATTTCAAAATACTAAGAACTTAGAAAAATTTAGAAAAAGTTTGGAAAGTTAAAAACTAACCTAGGATCGAAGCTTTAAATCAAGTTTGTAATCATCCAAGCGAGTTCCCGAGCTTCCAATCCACTGAAAACCAAAGCTTGGGCTTGATCTGAAATCAAAATTTGAGAGAAAGAGAGAGAGAAAGGAAGGCAGTGAAAGGGAAAGAGAGAGAACAAGAAAGTGAGGAGAGAAAGAGAGAGAGAAGCGTGAGTGAAAGAGAGAGAGAGAGAAAAGGGTTTAAATAAAAGAGGAAGTGGGTGGTTTCATTGTGTGAAAACCATGTGCCATCCATTGTTTTGCAAAAAATGATATATTTGGTATTTGACAAATTGTTTTGTTTCAAAATTCAAAATTAAAAATAACAATTTAAATAGTTGAAAATAGTTAAGAATCATTAAAATAATTAAAATTAACATTAATTTAAAAATATCTCAAAATGGGCAAATTTAGTTTAAAAATACACCATGGCACACTAATTCACCATATATACACTAATAACACTTAATTAAATTCAGGATGTTACAACTCTCTACCCCTAAAAAGAATTTCGTCCTCGAAATTACAAATCATTTCAAAAACAAAACAAATGTGGATACAATTTCTGCCTGGTCGATTCTAACTCTCAGGTGGCTTCATCAATCCCATGATGCTGCCACACGACCTTCACTAACGATATATTGCAACGTCGTAAATTGATCACTTTTCGATCGATAATTTGAATCGGCACTTCTTTGTATGTCGTGTCTTCCTAAACCTGTACATCATGGAATGAGGTTATCTTGTTCTGCTCAGGTGGACACTTTCGAAGCATCGACACATGAAATACATCATGAACATGAGAAAGCTCAAGAGGAAGATTAAACTGATAAGCGACTACACCAACACACTGAGTAATCTCAAACGGTCCAACATACCTCGGTATAAGCTTACCACTTACTTCGAATCGTGTGATGCCTTTGCGAGGTGATACCTTCAAGAGAACAAAATCTCCTACCTCAAATTTCAAAGGTCGGCATCTTTTATCCGCGTAGCTCTTCTACCTACTCTGAGCTACCTTCAATATATCCCGTATCACGGTGACTTTCTCATTGCTGTCACGAATTTCATCTGGCTTGAGAATAATCCTGTCTTCTAGTTCTTCCCAATACACTAGTGACCGACAAGGTCATCCATACAACACTTCAAACAGTGCCATGCCAATGCTCGCTTGGTAACTGTTGTTATACACAAACTCTGCCAGATGCAAATATCTCTTCCAATTCCCGTTGAAGTCTAACACACATGCACACAACATGTCTTCGAGAATTTGAATGACCCGCTCAGATTGCTCATCAATCTAAGGATGAAATGTCGTGTTGAAGTTCAAATCCATACCTAAGTCCTCCTAAAAGCTCCTCTAGTACTTAGCATTAAACCTGGTGTCTCTATCAGATGTGATGGATAAGGGAACTCCATGTAACCGCACTATGTTTTGCAGGTATAATTCTCTGAGAACTCTCCTCGAGCATGTCGACCTAAAAGGAATGAAATGTGTCGATTTTGTTAAACTGTCAACTATGACCTAAATTGCATCATACCTTTGTTCTATCTTCAGCAATGTGTTCCTATTTCCACCCTAGAATAGGAAGCAGTTGAAGACAAGTCGCACACTTGTCCACATATTCTTGGACATCCTTCTTCATGCCTCTCTACCAGTATTATCTCATCATATCACAATACATCTTCGTGCTCTCTAGATGAATGGCAAACTGAGACCTATGGGCTTCATCAATCACGGCCTGCGTCACTTCTACGATTGCTAGAACTACTAGATGCTCCCTAAAATACAGTGATCCATCGGCATGTATTTACCATTCTTCAAATTGTTCTCCATTTTGAATTTGCATCTAGATTCCAGATTCCTTATGGATGCTAGTCTCGTCATGTTTCACCATCTGAACGAGAGTTGGGGTCGTGCCCATATGGTACATCGATACTTGATCGTAGTTTTTGTAGTACTACAGTCCATACTCACTCACTATTGTGTCCCTTTTTTCAATCCTCAAGAACCAAACAAGCAAGAATCCTTGAAGACTTCCTGTTAAGCACATCAGCGACCACATTAGCTTTCCTGGGATGGTACTACAACGCGAAATCATAGTCTTTCATGTATTCCATCCATTGTCACTGCCTCAAGTTTAAATCCCTTTGAGTAAATAGATACTTTAAACTGTTATGATCAAAGAATACCTGAAACATCGCCCCGTACAAATAACATCTCCAGATCTTCACTGCATGAATCATTATACGAGCTCTAAGTCATGAGTAGGGTAGTTCTGCTCGTGAGGTCGTAGTTGTCTCGATCATACACTACCACGTGTCTATGTTGCATCAATACGCATTCAAGTCCACGTCTTAAAGCATTTGTGTAAACTTCATAAGGCTCTTCACTATTCAAAATAATCAACATTGGAGCTATAGACAACAGATTCTTCAACTCTTGGAAGGCAACTCACATTCTTCACCCCACTCAAATCTAACATTCTTCCTAATTGGTCTTATCAGAGACGCTGTTATCTTTGAGAATTCCTTCACAAATTTCCTGTAGTATCCTGCTAGTCTCAAGAAACAACAGATTTTTGCTACATTTCTCGATCACTCCCATTCCACTACAGCTTCTACCTTGGATGGATCCACTGAGATACCTTGCTCGGAGATAACATGTCCCAGAAACTTGACTTCTATCAACCAAAACTCACACTTTTCTT
This sequence comes from Artocarpus hirsutus, assembly GCA_946598075.1. Taxonomy (NCBI): domain Eukaryota; kingdom Viridiplantae; phylum Streptophyta; class Magnoliopsida; order Rosales; family Moraceae; genus Artocarpus; species Artocarpus hirsutus. The sequence goes on from CAMOHE010027359.1 coordinate 52,014, forward strand.
TCTTGGTGTATAACTGGTGCTTCCGCAGAGTCTGAAGTACGATTCTAAAGTGCTGCCCATGCTCCTTCCAAGTTTTAGAGTAAACAAAAATATTGTTAATGAATACGATCATGAACTGATCCAAATAAGGCCTGAAATCCTATTCATTAGGTCCATAAAAAGCGGTTAGAGCATTTGTCAATCCAAACGACATCACCAGAAAATCAAAGTGTCTATACCGGGTCTTGAAAGCTGTTTTGGGGATGTTTTATTCCTTAATCCTAAGCTGGTGGTATCCTGAACGCAAATCTATTTTTGAGAAATACCGTGAGCCTTCCAACTGATTAAACAATTCATCCATCTTAGGCAAATGATACTTGTTCTTCATAGTGACTTGATTTAGCTGTCGATATTCTATGCATAGCCTGAGGGTTCCATCATGCTTCTTAGCGAATAAAATTGGTGCTCCCCATGGTGATATGCTATTCTAGATATATCCCTTGTTAGCAAGCTCCTAAAGCTGCTTTCTCAATTCCTTCATCTCTACCGACGCCATTCTATAAGATGCTATGGAAATCGATGCTGTTCTCAAAAGTAGCTCAATGCTAAACTCAATCTCCCGATGCAGTGGTAATCCTAGCAACTCATCGGGGAAGACATCTTCAAACTCATCAACTATTGGAATTGTTGTACTTCTTCTCGATGCGCTGGGCTCTCTTTCTAGGTTCATGAGCAAGGCATAACAAGCTAGATTCTTTCGTCCTCTGAGACGTGTCTTCATAAGATGCTCACTCATTATTCGATCATTATCACTCTGGTAAGTGATCGTGGTCTCCCTATCGGATACTAGAGTCACTCTCCTAAGTTGACAGTCTATAACTGCATTGTATCTAGACAACCAGTCCATCCTTAGAATTACACCATATGAACTCATGGGGATTACAATCAAATCACTTTTCAAAATCTTATCCCCAATCTTTATTTTACATGATTTACATATACAGTTTACATACACCCGTCCTAAGGGTGAGGCTATAACTAAAAGGTTCATCAAACTCTTCTATCTCTAATCCCAAGGCATGTACAAAACAGCTTGAAATGAGAGAATGAGTGACACCAATATCGAATAAAACATGGGCTAAAGACTGAGAAACTAGAATCATACCATCAACAACCGCGTTGCTAGTTTGGGCATCCAAACTCCCCGATGTCATAGTGTTAATTTGCATTGGAGCTTTCCCTTTTCCTCTACCAACATTGCTAGGTCTTGAATTAGTCGACCGATATAGCTGCAGTTAAGGTGACTGCACGCTAGCTATACTCAGCGCTCGATACTGAGGGGCATTGCACTGGAAGTTCAGCGGCTGGTGTCCTTGTGGTAGGTATGGTAGTTGCTAAGGAAAGAACTGATGGAACTGGAGCTGAGGGAATTGCTAAGGCGGAGGTAAAGTCTGAGGCTTAGGCTGATGACTGGCTCCTTCTCCGACTTGAGGTCCTAGACGAGCACTCCTGATCGGACAGTTCCTCTTGATATGTCCCAATTGTTGGCAATAGTGACAATGAAAGTTGTAGGGATTGCTGCACCCACTGTTGGATGAACTGTTGCTCCTGCTATTCACGTTACCTGTTGACTTTTCCCTTGAGTTGGACGGCTGTTGGTGCTCCTCTTGTCACTCCTTTGTGGTCCTCCTAGCGTCCTTGCTCCAACTTCATAGTATTGCGTACAATCACTTTCCATAGATATTACTGACGACACAAGCTCACCAAAATTCCTGAGTCGTAGGGCAACCACCTGTCGTCAAATAAAAGCCTTAAACCCTTCTTAAAACTTAATAAACTTCTTGCGCTCTGATGCCACTATAAATGGAGCAAACCTGACCAGCTCATTTAACTTTGCCTCATACTCTCGAACCAATATATTATCCTACTACAATTTGTAAAACTCAGCCGCCTTCTGGTCCCTATATCCTTGTAGAAAGTAACGATTGTAGAACAGCTCCTCGAACCTGTCCCAGCTAATATTCCTGTTATTCTCCAAGCGTTTAGCTTGCTTCCACCAAGTATTAGCTAATGTTCCTGTTACTCTGCCGACATGCCAAGGGTATCTAAATGTTTTACGATTGAATCTAGCCAATATTCGGCTACTTGCGAGTCCCCATTTCTGTCGAAGATCGAAACAGATGCATGCTAAAGCTCCTTAAAGTAAGCATGCCGATGACTAGTCTCAGAATCCTCCGGTCTTGCCCTTGCTACCATCCGTCGAAATGCAGCAAACATGACCTTCATCATGCCCTCATCGTTTCTAGGATCAGCGTCAGCTGTCGAACAACGTCTAGGTGTCATTCTATCACTTTTGAAAACAAAATTGGACTGTTAGTGATATTTCATTGTCATATTTATGTGTGCACAATTTCGAAGGTTCATAATCTTAAGCTCTGATACCATTTGTCACACCCTGGAGTACGGGATGTGACGTGATGGATTAATTAAGTTAATTATGTAAAAATTTTAATTAAAACACAAGTTTAAGAATTTAATTAACTAAGAAAAATGTAATAGTTTAAAACCCTTTTTAAGCAAACAATTATAATAATTAAACAAAAGAATAACAAGGTGAAATTAAAATAATATGGAAAGAGAAAACACGTGTTGGGTCCCACCGACCCACAACTTGTGCATATACATAGTACCGATAATATTTAAATTACAACTACGGTCCAAAATAGAAGGAAAGATTAAAATAACGTATGCCTTGATTAACTTGTATAACAACTTACCTATGTCTTCTACTGGTCGCAAGTCCAGTTTGCAGACCTTTCGTCAATCCTAAGTTGAATTCCACCTAGGGAGAAGATTTAAAAACAAACCAAATGTAAGCGAAAGGCTCAGTAAGACTATATTTTAAAAACAGATAAATAATTTAATTACAAAATTTATCTTTCAAGGAAATACTTAGAAAACAGAATTAAATAAATAAATTCATTTAAATAAGTCTTATTAAAAACAATTCATCTAGAAAATACCTTTTTGTTTTTCTTGGGCAAACCATAATTAACACTACTAAAGTGGCCTAGTTGGATTTCGGGACCTACCCCTAAGGTCGCACGCTACATGACCCGATCTTTGATATGACATCATGCCCTTATAATCATTTCTATTATTGTTAAAAACCCATTTACCAAGTGTATTATTTACGTTCATTATGGAGTTCTTTATGAAAATCACTCCATTCTACTTGTTTATAAAAACAACTCATAAAATTACTTTTTAACCATTCATTGAAAATAATTTGAAAGAAATTATTTTGAGACCAAAATCATTTAAAAACTTAGCTACCAAAAAAAAGGGGGTAGAAGTCCTACCTCAATATCCGGTGTCATGACTCAGCACTGTAGTCCTACTCTACTATACGTTAGCTCTACGGAACTACAAACAACCTTAAATATATAAACTAAGTCTATCAGTATCTAGTTTAAGATATCCTATGTTGCTAAGTTATCTTATGGTGTCCTAGTGTGCCATTCATGTTAATAAAATCATACTGCAAGATTAAAATCTCAATCGAGGTTCAAAATAGTAAAAACGGATGAAAAACAACAAATTTTCACAAAGCCTGGTCGGCCTGTCGGTTCCCCTGGTCCGACCTACCAAATTGTGCAGTTCGGCCTACTGACCATCTAGGTTTGGTCGGCCGAACTTTTCAGGTTTGGCTTGTTGTAGCTATGAGTCCGGCCTACCAAATTCATGAATCCGGCCTGCCGAACTGTGAAAATTTTAAAATTTTCCAAACATGGGTCTTGGCCTCCTTGAACCCAAATCCTTATTTTCAACCTGTTTTCTCAAATCCCAAAAATAAAGAACACTTATAGAATGTAGAAAAACATATTAGAACACTTCTAAACTAGTTTAAACAAGATTTTCTTAGAAAAATCCAATAAAATCCAAAAATAGAAAAAATAGAGAAAAATAGAAAATCTTGATTCAAATCCGTTTTTAATCAAACCAAGCTCAAATTCTAGATGTTTTAAGTTCCACTAACTTAGATGAAAGGTTTTCTAAGCCTAAGGATGCTTGGATTTCAAAATACTAAGAAATTAGAAAAATTTAGAAAAAGTTTAGAAATTTGAAAACTAACCTCGGATCAAAACTTTAAATCGAGTTTGTAATCGTCCAAATGCGTTCCTGAGCTTCCAATTCATTGAAAACCAAAGCTTGGGCTTGATTTTGAAATCAAAATTTGAGAGAAAGAGAGAGAGAGAAAGGAAGGTAGTGAGAGGGAAAGAGAAAGAACGAGAGAGTGAGGAGAGAAAGAGAGAGAGAAGCATGGGTAAAAGAGAGAGAGAAAAAAGGGTTTAAATAGAAAAAGAAGTGAGTGACTTTATTGTGTGAAAACCGTGGGCCACCCACTGTTTTACAAAAAGTGATATATTTAGTATTTGACAAATTGTTTTGTTTCAAAATTCAAAATAACAAATAAAATAGTTGAAAATAGTTAAGAATCATTAAAATAATTAAAATTAACATTAATTTAAAAATATTTCAAAATGGGCAAATTTAGTTTAAAAATACACCATGGCACACTAATTCACCATTTTATACACTAATAACACTTAATTAAATTCAGAGTGTTACAATTATGAAGAGGATATTTTCTGTTATAAATTTTACGAAAAATTAACTATGTGATCGAAGGTGAAATCAATTTATAAATGATACTATACGTGTTTACATCAGGAAAGGTATTTTCATTAGCTTTGATAATACGGTTGACAACAATTGTATTCCATTAATAATTGTTAACTTTCATTAAACTTTTGATACAGTTACAAGCGAGTTTTTGTCCCAACTATTAGGCCCGTGAGAAAAATTTGTTCCTTTGTCACTGGAGTTGGTATATACAGATCTCTATTTAGTTGTGGTTTTTAGTACCACCAAATGGTAGTTCTCTTTTTTTATTTATAAATCCTTTTTTTTTTTTTTTTTGTGTTTTCAGCATCTTTTTGTCAGATCTATAGCTTCCAAGTGTTAGAGCTTTCGACGGTATTTTAAAAAAGATGAAGATATAAATATGTATACATTTTGAAGCTAATATTTGTCTCGCTAATGGAGTTGTATGATTGAAAAGAATGTATATTGAAACCTTCATATTTTTTTGGCCGAATCAATAATTTAAATCATTTATACGTTCCAATGCTAATTTGCTTATCACAAGAATCTTAATTATAGTGCTCTTCGATCTACAGTTGTTATATTTATTTTAAATATTCAATAAAAGATTCACGTCTTTTATAATTAGAAAAAGCCCCACTTACTAAAATAAGAATTTTTTTTTTAAAAAAAAAAAAGACCGGGTGGACCAAAAGACTACCATTGAACTTGGAATTCTAGAATCAGACACCACGGCACAGCTTTGACTATCTCCTTCATCCTTTATTGTGCAACGTATTATACTTTTTTAAAACAATACACGCACACACACACACACTCTCTCTCTCTCTTGCCAATTCAACCCAACGTTAATGATCAGCAATAATTTCCACACCCATAAGGAGGCATATATAGACTTGTACTAAAAGAACTAAAATCCTTATTCATGTGCATACTCCTAAATTCTTAATAACCTAGGTCATATTCTAAGATTTCTCATTATTTTCCAACTCACAAATATAAAACAAAAATAATATAATAAATGAAACTTATTAGTCTTTCATAATCCTTATAAATAAACTTGATATATTCTCAAAGACAAAGTCCCATGGACCTGGACGTGCGGCTTCATGCTCAGATATACCTCTTCTTCTATGTATCAGCCAAGTTGGAAAAGTATAGTTAGATCCAGATTAAAAATATATTTATTTGATTTTCTAGAGCAGATCGTTTTTCTACCATTTTGATCTCTTGGTTTCATACCTTACCAGTTTCCAATACTGACCGAGTCTTATAAGAGCAACTTTTATAACTAGATAATTTAATTAATAGTATAAATTAAAAGGATGTTTGATTCACCAGTCGAGCTGGAAAAATTTTAGTTCTAACTGATTTTGTTATACTATTTTTTTCAGAATTTAAATTGCTATAATATTTTCAGTTTAAATTGACATTTAAAATCAGACAATCCAAAATACCTTAGAGTGGAACTTTAAATAATCCTAGGATACTACCCAACTTCGAAAGATATAGAATAATTCCATTCATGCACAAGTCAAAATACTGCCAAGTCATAGTGTCATTAAATATGCTTTGCTGTGATATCAGCTAATCCCAATTGCACTTATTTTTCATCATATTATATGTGGGTATAGTCTGAAAACTTGAATGATTTCTAAGTTCAATTTCTACATTTAGATGCGACTAATTTAACTATTCCAAATTTCTCTGTCTCACTCTATCTCTCTCTTCGTCATTTGTAGATTCTTAATGGTTTCCAGGGCATAGTTTTTAAGATATATATTTATGTAAAATATTAAATGTATGCATTTTGGAGTTGTCAAGAGTATATTTTATATTTATTTCAAAATAATGTATCTTGTAATTTAGCGTGCCAAAAAATTATACCCTTAAATTCCAGTCATATTTAAATTTATACATTTTGGTCAACTACAAGTGATTAGTCTGGACTTTGACCCCGTGTAGTAGCGAACTTGTCCTCTCTAGATTACGGATAAATTGTGGCCAGACACATTAGGGCTGGAGTTTGAAAAAGAAAATAATGATAATACAAGAAAATCATTAAAAAAAATCCAAGCTAAAATTATATATATATATATATATATATATATATATATACTGAATTAGTATACTTGGCTATATGTTTCTTTCTATGACGTTCAATGCTCTAGTTATAATTAAAATTTTAAATTTTATAATTGTAATATGTAAGAACTTTATACTATAACAATTTTTTGTTTTTCATGTAGTAAATGAAACTTTACAGTTCTATTTACCATTAGAATGATGAGTTGAAAGTGAAGTTCTAAATGAACACAAAGTGTAAAGGGTAAATTCATTAATTAATAAGTCAAATCAATTGTCAACCTAAAGAAGAAGAAAGAAAAAACAAATAACAAAATTTACACGAATTTGAAATTTGTATGTACAATTTTTAAGCAAATTTATCATATAGAGTGAGAATTTTTTTTATAAACATAATTGGTACAAAATATCAATTAAATATTTTTACAGATTTATATCATAATGCTTGTATGAATTTTTTTAATGCATGCTCACTTCAATCCGTCAGAAAATTCTTTAGTGTAGTATGGAAATAATTTTTAATATAGGACACAAGTTTTGGCCATTAAATTTTTAACCATCAAGTTTCATTACCCCCACATATCATGTCAAGTCACCCGCTCCATATTTTCATAATTATTATTTAAATTGTTATGATCCTAAAATTAAAATTTGTCTTTTTTTTTTTTGTTTAAATAACAAGTCTTCTCATCCGCATTCAGCACACCCTGCACTTTTTTCAACCTTTGTTTGAAAAGTAATGTAACGCCAAATCGGATTTGGAAGTTTTTTTGTGCAATATTTCTTCCTCACCTTCTCGTAAATTGATCCATACCGTGTAATATTGCCCTGACAATGAAATAAGAGCACCTATAACTTTTTTCCACGGATTATTAAATACACTGCTGCTAATACGTCAAAATTAGGGCAGCGTGGAATTTTACTTCTAAACACACATGGCACCGTGGCGGCGCAGAATTGACGTTGGCATCAAATTTAGTGGAAGAATCTAAGGCTTAGTTAATTTATATACATTATTTTGGTAGCTTATCTGGCGCAGGTTGTGCACGGCAAGACAATGCATTCGGATGGTCTTAGCTTCTTTATATTAAAGAAAAAAAAAAGTACTCAGTAGTTTAAACTCTAAAGATCTAATCACAAACATATAAAGTTATTGCATATTATATTATAAAACAAAAATAATACTATGATGTGAAATTAGTATATGTTATAATATGCGATTTAAACTATTATGGTTTGAACTATTTTCTCAAACATCATAAAAATATGAAGTAATTATAAGATTTTATGTATATGTGATAAATTCATCAATGAGAGAATGATCTTATACATGTTTTTTACACAAAACATTTATTAATATTTCCAACTGGCATAGATCATTTAGAATTATGTTATATACAGTTCTAAAAAAAAAAAAATCATCAAGAGAAAGATAATTATTACACCATGGTCCATAAATGTACTCTTAAATTATCTTACCCGGATAATTATTACCTAGATCAGAACTTATGAACATTAAATACCAACTTTGCTACAATTTAGGCAATGGCTTTAGATGACAATTTCTAGTAAACTGATATCATAAGTACATCTCACTCTTTGACAATTGATGAGACTTAAAAAACGTATATTTCTTAAAATTAAAATCAATCATTTTGCATTTTTATTTCTTGTTAAAACCCTTAATTAAAGCAATTATGTTATATAGTATTTTAGTATCTTAGTGTAAAAGTATATTTAATTATGAGTTTTTAATATGTTTTTATGTTTAGTAATATTTTCGGTAATTTTTTAGAATAATTTCGTATGTAAAATATTAGTTTAGTTTGAAATTAATTAAAACCATAAAAATAATATATGGTAATTTTATTTTGAGTCTTAATATGTTTTTTAGTAATTTTATTAATTTTTAAAAATATTTCTAAGTCTTAAAAATTATATATGTGTTAAACCAAAAGGGCTAGAATTTTATAAGTGCACAATTATTTTTAGTGTGTTTGTAAATTTTAATTTAAAATAAATATTTTTAAAATTATTATAAATATTATGTTTGTGAAATAATTAATTTTTAAAATTTTTATTTTTAGATTTAAAATTTGACAGAAAAACAAAACATCTGACAACGAATGCTTAAAAAATAAAGAAAATTTGAATTTAAATTTAGATTGACACATTGCACTTTGAGAGCCTTGGATCGCGCACCGTCAACCAAGCCTAGCTATTGGATCCAGAGGCGCATGCTAGTGCATCATTGTGCACGTCAACGCATGCGACAGGCAAGGCCCACCACTTTCTCAGCCTGTCTTATTTGGTGAGAGTGTTTCCAACTGGCATCCATAAGCTCTCAGTCTTGACCATTCGTTCACAGATCTAAAGATCCACGTTGCTCAGCCAAAAGCCCCACAAGATCCCACCTAGTCCCTCTTTTCCTCCGTAATCTGCAGCCGTTGGATTGTGTATTGAAACCTAAGATTGAGCCGTTCATTGTACGTACCAGCTGCGGTTGCCATGCCACACCGAATAACTATCGGATTCTTAGATTCTTAAAAAGGCCAACGGAGAAGAAAAAAATAAAAAAATAATAAAAATAAAAAACACTACAAGTTTCCAATTTTGTAACATTAAATCAAAAAATTAATAGAAAAATATTATTAAAAAATTTTAAATAGTGAATTTAATTCACTATGAAAAGAGGTCTCCCCACTATTGTAGCATCCCCTTTTTTAGAAAAAAGAAAAAATTACTATCTAAGTTTTCATAGTTTTTAGCTTTTAATGTTTAGTTTTTAGTTTAAGTTTTTGTAAAATATTTCTCAATTTATGTTATAAAAAATATGCTCAATAATATCTCTAGTATTTTTTTATTTTAAGTATGTCTTTTTAATTTTTTTTAACTGAGGAGAGAGGGTGAAATTTGAGAAAAAATTCCTTACGTATTTTTAGTTTTTTTTTTAAGTTTTTTAAGCAATTATAATGCCAAATTATTTTCTAAAAAACTTAGGAATTTTAACATTTTTTAGCTAGAACTCTGTCAAAATTTTGGTTTTGATTTTTCGACAACATAGATTGGCATAGATAATGCTTGGGAGGACTTTGATTAGCTGTAGATAAAGAATGGCTTGGTAAATGCTTAACTTATTATTTTAATTATTATTTTAGTAAAGTTATGTTGAAATTTTGCTTGTTTATTAAGTTGATTTTTTTTACATTATAGATATGAAATGGCACAATAAATTATTAGCTATGCTTGATTTATTGTCAACATAGGATGGCATAATGTATTCTTAAACTAATTAATAAATAATTAGAAAAACTAAAATATGCTTAAGTTAATTGCCGAATGGAACCTTTGAACCTTAACATTGTTATAATTACTGTTCTATTTCTTTAAATGAGTTGTTATCAGTGTTGTTATTATTAAAGTTATGTTAAGTTGATTGCACTTGTTGTTGAAGTTTCCTTTTAATTTAATCTATATTTCTTATTATCAAAATTCCAAAATTATAAAAATCTAAAAATGAAAAATGCTATAAAAATGTGTAAATATTGTAAATATTTTATAAATAATTAATATGAATCCTTATATTTTTCAACTTAAAAATAAATAAATAGTTAAATATACTACAACTTAGCAAAATCTTTCCCTGTAAGTTTGAGATAATCGAGATATTACTTGAAACAACCTTATACTTGGAGTTATTTTATATTACACTTTTTAAGGCCGAACAATAATATCAAACTCTCTCAGTTGTTAACAGGTTTTTTTTTTTTGACACCTAGAAGCAAAACATATAAAATCTACTGGTAAATCAACAATTAGGACCTTGTAAGAATTTAATAGTCTTGCAAATGTCACTGTAGAAGGTGCTGCTAAAATCTACAGTCAACTTCAATGCCTATACTACAATGACATTTGCAAGACTATTAAATCGGTCCAATGAACGTGACCACTCGTTGTATTCCATCAATATCTGGTGAATAGAATTAGTTAAAACGTTGGGCTTGTTTTATATCAGCATGTTCACATTATCCTTGATTGATTTATTTATTTGCAAGTCTGCCACTTCTTCCTTTTTTTCATATACTTTAATTGTATGAGATTCATAGAAAGGAGGAAACTTTTATAGTACGGATTTCTTTATTGTAAAGGTTCTTTAGCCCTTAGATTAATTTTTTTAACAAATTTATTGACTAAAGTTAACGTTTAAAATGTACATTAACAAAATAAATATGCTCCTACCTATAGATTAAACGGTTAAAAAATAAATCCAATAACTAAAAGAGTTTTCATTGTTGGTGGCAAAAGTTGGGGGACATTCTCCTAAGAGGGCCGAGAGTGTGCCACATTTCCTATTAAAATAGAGATCAAGATCGAGGTCAAGATTGACGGCTTCGACCCTTTGGACTATCAAAATAATCACTGGAAGATGCCCACGTACCAAGACCGATGGCAGGGTTGACGCTAACATCATTGTCATAGATCGAGATTGAAATTACACATCGCAAAATTAGACCATCGGATGATAAGTTGATAATCGCCGACTCTAGAACAATTGTCAGGGAAATATCAAAGGGAGAGTTTTCTCAACTTTTTCACAAAAGAAGAATCCCTTGGATTAGAGACATGACGTGTCTCAATCACATGAAGAACTCATCTGGAACAAACAAGAAGCCTATAACTGGAACACTTGGTTCCTCATTGAGGCGTCTTTTACAATCACCGGAGCAAGGGGATGAGCGTTGATGTCGAGGAATCCAAGTCAGTAGTGGAAAAAGCCTTCCCTACTTTTGATATATTAGAGATCATGTACTCGAATAATGAACCCCAAAAACATTAAGAATACATTCACCAGAGGATGATAATTTATGGAAAAAAACAGTAGATTATTGCTTATTGTTCTATTTTGATTAAATGTTTCTACAGTACTGGCAAGTGAATTACATCAGATCCTTGGAGAGAAAGAGAGGAAACTACTTTAATTTTTTATAACTTCCAAGTTACAAGCTAGCACAAAATAAAAATCTCAGAAAAAAAAAAGAAAAAACACAACCATCAAAAATTAAAGTGTTGAAAGACGTCATCGTCGCTAAAGGACATCACCCCAGACATCACATCGCCATGGATATCATCCAAATTTGATGACAACGCCGTCATGTGCCTGGAAGATTGATCGAATGCCGCCATAAGATCATCATGATCATGATGATCAATATGGGGATCATGATATTGATCAGGTGAGACAAAATACTCGGAGGAGGATGTTTGGTTGTTGTGGTCAGTTAATATCATGTTGTTTTTACAGGCAGGTACTATCTCATCCTTGAATTCCTCATGTTTTACCGATGTGAATGATTGGAGAAAAGGGTGTGCTTGTTTGGATGTGAAATTATTGAGATTGGCGTTGTTGAAGCTAAGAAGCACAGAGGAGTATTGGCCAGGACTAGTACAACCCAAGACCAGTTCAGGAGCTCTCAAGAGGTTTCTGCATGTGTGGTGCCCATAATATGTGTTCCTGTAGATTGGAGGATTGTCTTGAATTTTCTGGACTTGTTTGATTGCTTGACATCCTTGATCATACTTATGAGTGCACCTAAAGTAGCTCCTACGCACATATATATGTAAATATAAAGAGTAGTTCATGATCTCATATAAATTACTATATATGTTATCTACTTGAAATATAAAAGAAGATACATACTTGTATAGTAATTTTTCCGAGCCGAACATAATTCAAACTTAAGTTTTGTCTTTGCAAAATTAAAATTATTAATTTATTATGGTATATTTTAGATTTATAGGAGGTTTGAAGAATAGTTTGAGTTCTAAAGTTCAAATTACAAATAATGTAAAATAAAAATATGTTACACTATAAAGATTTTTTGTGTTGTAGTGAAACTCTGGAGTTAAAACTTCTTCCCCAAATATTTTATCAAATTTTGTGTTTTTTTATTTTGTTCCCCTGTTGGTTTGATCAACCTAATTAGCATCTACGCGTAGAGTTCAAAGCAGAGTTCAAGGTGGTCAATAATCAATTTGATGGGAGAAAAAGCTCTTTCAGTAGGGGAAAAAAAATCGGCTTGACCTGAGCTTATCAAACCTAGTTTCCCGTACAAACTTAGCACGGATTCACCATCAAAAGAAGGAAAAACTCCCACAAACTTGGAAATTTGTCCGAAATTTCAGAAGTAGCTAGAATCAAGAACTTCTAGCTAGAAACGTAGATTAAATTTGTTATCAATTGAAAGTACTATATCTCTAGTGAAATAACAAGAACAAGGAAAAGAGTAAGATTTTTTTTGTCTTTTTTGAATAATTAAAGAGAAAGATCAATATTAGCTAACTATAGGAATCACACGCGCGCGCGCGCACACACACACGCACACACATATATATATATATATATACACACACACACACACATACACACCTGTGATGTTTGGCTTTAAGAATCATTTTTTGTCCGTACTTTCTCCATGCATGACCATCATCAATCAGACTTGAAGTTTCTCTTTGCCATGCGTAGGTACCCTTCCTGAAAACATTTAACAAGTTTCAATATTTTTTATATCCGATAATAAATAAATGAGGAAAAAGAAAAAGAAATATTGTATGATTAAATTATATTACTGTTGCGAAAGCACTCGACCAATTTTAGACCACATTTTAACTCGTGCCTAAGGATGGTAAATCAGGCAAGGAAGAAGGGACATGCTTGTCATTCGATTCAAATTATCTCTGATCCCAGTAGAAATCAGCCAATGGGCACGCACGATCTTAGGTAACTTTGTACCAATCCCACTTGAACTGACGAAACTACCCCCCACAAATCAAACTTTAGCTAGGTCTAAATAATCTTACCTTCTCTTGTAGCAACCCCTTCGATCTTTCAAAGTAGTGGAAACACTCCTGCAGCTTTCCCCGGAATCTTCAGATTTCCGACCATCCAGACCCGGCGAGTCGACACGAAAACTAGTGGCCTGAATCTGAGAAACGACAGCCTCATTAGTGTCGTTCCGGTTCAACATGAAAAGGGTATTCGTAAACGACTCCATTATCCTCGAAACCAGATCTTCTGCAGAAGTTGCCACAGACCTATCATCAAGAACCGACTGGGAAAGCAAAGTTTGGAGTTGATTTAGAATTTCACGACCTTGAACAAGCTCATCGATCATCTTTTGCAGACCGGAGGGCACGTTTTCAGGCGAAGATGAACAAGCCATGTGTATGTTATGTGGAAGTTGAAAGAGTACTACTTGGGGTTAGAACTAAATCTTAAAGCAAAGATAATATAGGGAAAGAATTATCTTTTTTGTATGTGTGACATGTGAGGAAAGGGGTGCAAATATGAAATATGTTAGGAAGATAAATAGAAGCTAGTTGGAAAATTCCTGGCCTTGAGACAAATATAAAAGAACCCCCACGCGCATTAAGCGCTCGTCAACATTTCCGTGTACTTCAACAAACTTTTTTTTTTTTTTTTTGGGGTGAGGATAATGGTATATCATAGTCATATTCATGCACCGCCAATTAAAAAAAAAAATTCCACACAAATTATATGTTAAAGAAAAAAATATTCTAACAATTAACACAAGCAATAAAATTCAACATTTTAATGGAGGGCAGTTGTTGGATATTTATTTTGGGCCCATTAGTGCTTTAAGTGTCCAAAATTTTTATAAGTATCATCTCTTAAGATATTCTTTCTATAAATGCCATATATGTTTATTTTTTACATAACTTAATACATAGTATGAATGATAGTGTGGCATAATATAAATTTTCTCATCATCTATTATGTTATGTCCGTGCCAACTCATTTGATCATTATTGTGGGTCATACCGTGTTTGTTTACGTCAAGCTCGAAATTGTTTATGTGCCCTTAATATGTTCATACTTTAATCGTGTTCAATTATAAAATTATAAAAAATAAGAAAAATAAATGAGAAAAATATTAACAATGAAAGGGAGCATATGAGTAAAAAGACTCTACAACTTTGAAAACCTCACTTAGCAAAAATTCAAATAAAATAAAATATTGTTTAGAAAAAAATAGTACAATATCAATTTCATAAGAAAACTATATAAAATAGAAAACTACTTAATCAAAAACAATAATATCATATCCTTTATCATGCTCTTGCTCGTGCTAGTGATATGTCATACCCTTAACATACAAGGGCTGGCCTATTTATTAATCGTATTGTACTATATTGTACCTTTTGTATTGCATTTCGTGCCCATTCTAGCCCACTAGATTCAACAAGGTTTACCACCCTATGCTAGTGGGTAGGAGCCATTGAATAAATTTTAGAATTAATATCACATTTACAAAATTGTGTTTGAATACTATTTTTTTAGAAACTTTTAGTCTAATTTACACATGAAAATTGTGTTTGAATACTATTTTTCTAGAAACTGCTAGTCTAATTTACACATAAAATTTGGGTTAACAATTAGATTTCAAAAGTGATACTAAACCTAATCTAGTCAATTTTTTTTTAAGAACATGACTCAAATGTTCAATCAAGTAATGAATTAATATATAAATATTTAAAAAAAATACAGTGATGCTTGTAATACTTTTTCTCAAAAAAAAAAAGATTGTTTCTCTTTTTCCTCTCTTCTATAAATCTGTATTTTTTACAAAGTTATCACAAGTTCAATATTAAGTTTAATTTGGTATTTCAAATTTGTCGAAAAAAAATATCAGCTAAATAGTGATAGAGTTAAGTTATGGCTTATTTCAATTTTTTTAAAAAAATTAGTTGTATATGTGCTATAAAAATATGTGACATAATCAAAATATTTGAAGTTTTATGTAAACTTTGCAATTTAAAAATTTTAGATGGGAAAATGAGAATATATATAGATCGAGAGAGATAGATAGAGAGAGAATATTTAGTTGATGATAGTTGAATGGAGCCACGCTGCCCATCTAGCCCAATTGACTTTAACATCAATCAAAAATTATATATCTCCCGTGTAGTTGGCTGGTTCAAATTGTGCTGATTTGAATTTTTGTTTTTTTAAACAGAAAAATTCAAACTGTACAATTTTATTTAATTATACAGTTAGCAATGTTAATTTGAACAGAAAATGAGAACCGAATTTGTATTTGGATGAGTGTTGAGAACTCTAGTTTGAAGCATTGATTTTATTTAATTGAAAATAAATATGAAATATGTAAAAAAAAATTATTTAATTAAAATTAAATATAAAAGAATAGTGTTAAATTAGAAATACAAACATGAGGGAGTGAAGATCGCTATTCCATATTGATCAAATTGTTGACATAGATAGGGGTTGAATTCTAAATTGGGTAATTTAGCCGGTCTAAACTTCTAGTCTAGTTCGAATTTAATGCTTTATTAAACACCAATTCAATTTAATGATCGTCGCTTCAGCTAAGCTGAACTAGACTGAACGAGTGAACCAAACACACCATTAAATTATGAGCTTCTCTAAATATTAGTTTTAACAAATTACTCCATGAACTTTGACTTTTTTGCAGTTTTAGTCCTCAACACTAAAATTGATAAAAAGAATTTCTGAATCTTAAAAATGATAATTACATTCCAATTGCTTAATAACTAAAAGTTTAAAAAATAATTAAATTAAGGCAAAGTCTTCTATTCACGTTGTAAAAAAATCCTCGAGCATTGTAATATTATGAACTTAATTTCGTTGTTTCTTTAAGATTTTGGTTATCTGCCATAGGGTGATGATTAACTCTTTTAAATTTTTTTTGATCCGTCATCAATTTTAGTGCTAACTCTAAAACTATTAAAAAGCTAAAATTTATGGACTAATTTGTTAAATTTAAAAGTTTTATAACTTTATTACAATGCTTTCAATTCAAGACTAGTAATTAATACTACTAACTAAATCATTCAAAAAAAAATATAACTAAAAAAGAGCATGATCCTTGTAACTCTTGTATCATACATGCATAATACTAGATCCAGCAAGTATAAAGTACCAAATACAGGACAAATAAAGATAAGACAGTAGACATTAAAAAAAAAAAAAAACAGAAACAAAAGATTTCCCCTTAAAAAAAACAAAACATTAACAATAACAATACAAAAACCAATATATATAAATATATTTATTAATGAAGCCTGAAGCTCTTGTTAATAAAAGCTAAAAACTAAACAAAAATTTTAAAAGACTGCAAGATTTACTTTTAAGTTTTCAGTGGGGGCTATGTGTATATAAATATAATATAATACAATGTATATTTACATCTAAAAGATTTTTAAAAATAAAAAAATCGAATGGAGGTTTTAACTGGTTCCGTATTTGTGTATGCGCATGCACACACGAGCAAGGATAGCGATAGGGACGCAGTGCAAACAGAAAAGGTTAAATATTTGCGAGAGGGATTAGCACTCGCAGGTGGAGAACGTCCATGAGGGCACTGCCCCTCTGACGAATGGCAAGTGACGCGACCAACTGAGATCATTCTATGACGTCATTCTCCCAATTGGGTCCTGCCAGTTGGACCTCTGAATTTAGTATTCCAAGTTGTATGCTTTAAACCACATTTAAATCATTCTAGCCAAAAAAAAGAATATTAAAATGTCAAGTTGTTTTTTGATGAATGAAAATGTGTTCTTATCTCTTTGGAGCTGGACGAATGATTAATTATCCGAAGGACAATAATGACCTTTGAACAAGGAATTTCCGTTCATCGACAGGTTTTTAGTGAGGGACAATTTTGGGATTATACCACTAAACGACAGTCAGCTAGGGATTAAATCTCAGCGATTCTCTTGTTCATGGTCTTAGTTACCAAGAAAAAGTTTCTGTTGGTTTTCGATGGTCCTAAAAAGTGAATAGATATTTGCACCTGAAAAAGAAGAAGAAGTGGATAAGATCCGCGGAAGAAGTGATCCTCAGCTTTAAAGTCTATCGTTCTTTACGGAGGCCCCATGTTACCTGGATTCAGGATTGTGAGCGGACGGGACAAAAATTACAACCTACAAAATAAATGTGTATGTTAGTAAAATATTAATCTTATAGTTACAGTTATAGTCTTACCATAAAATTATATTCAATTTTTATCTAAAATTGAAAGATTTAAATCTTTGCGTCCCAAGTTTAAAAGATATTGAAAAATAATTATATTGAGTCTGTTTGTTTCTGTTCTCAAAATTTTTGAAAACGTTTTCTTATGTTTTTCAAGACAAAAATTTTAAAAATACTCTTAGCATAATTCTTAAAAGATTCTTATTTTTCAAAACAAAAATATTTTCATATATTTTAAAAACAATACTAAATGGTCCCTTGTTACTTAAAAAATAGTTGTGACTAGGAGGAGTAGATATTTGCTTCATGATTTTATTTTTTAAATTGTTGTGAATATTGAAAATAGAATTTAAATGCTTGGTGGATTAAAAATTAAAGAATAAACTTTGTAAAGCCCTCTAATATGGATTACTTTTTCCTTTTGTCTCGCAAATTTAAAAAAATGTTAGTGGCAATTCATTAATTTCAAAACATTAGTAAAACTTCCCATTTTCTCAATTAAATAGGCACAAAAGTCTTTGTTCATTTTTTTCATTTGTCCCATTCGCTCACCTCACGTTGTTATTAAATTTGCCGCTTCTATTACCCAAGTGGATAGACAAAAAAACTGATTTCTCACTAAATTTAAAAATAATAAAACCTATTTAAACAAAAATCATTGATTATTTAAAAATGATAAAACTACTTCCGATACTAAATTGGTAAAAAGTAAACCTGAAGTTTTGAAAGCTGCACTCAACTGATTTGAATTTTTCTTAAGGAAAACTATTTCAAGTTACATGCAAATTTTTCAACGGAGCTTCCATAAAAAAATAAATAAAAGGATTACCACCTATGAAATGTGAAAGAAATTTTTAGGTTCTGACACAACCTTTCTCTTAGTTCTCCCTCTTTGTGTTTTTTGGGACAAGACTATTGGGATAGCATAGCTTAAAACCCATAAAAAAAGTTTAAAAATAAATGGAGAGATACAAGTTGGTGGTGTCTACCAAGGGTCTGTTAGTAAATAGATTCGAATTGTCTTGACTTTAATTATTTTGATATAAGTTGTATGATTTAAATTACTATCTGAATTGACGTTTGGATATGCATTTAAAGTGTTAATCTGAATGGGGAATAAAGTTGAAATTTATACTTGGATATATAGTGGAAAATGTTTTTGATTTGTTAACAAATCTAACAAAAACTTGATATTCATGATCCTAAAAAATATGCAATATAGATCTTGATTTATTCCTCTCTTCATTAGGAATGCAATAAAAGAAGAATCATCTCAATCAGATATCAAATGAAGAAGTTATGATTTTTTTCCTCAAATAAAGGAAGAAAATTTTAACTTTTATTGTAACACAACATATGCGAGTCTAAAAAATTCAAAGGGGAGTAAAACTCTGAAAACTTGGGCCTCGTTTAGTTTCATTCTCATAATTTTTTAAAATATTTTTGCATGTTTTTCGAGGCAAAAGTTTTAAAAACACTCTCAGCACAATTCTCAAAAAATTTCTATTTTTCAAAACAAAAATATTTTCACCTATTTTAAAAACAATACCAAAAGCTCCTTGGATTCAAAGGATTCTTTTGATTTAAATTTTGGGGGAAACAAACATTTATCCAACGAATTTTAAAGATTTGAATCTAAAGCATTGACCCAATAAACAAAACAACCGTTTCCCTAAGAAACTCATATAAGCTCCCATCCTATCTTATTAAATACAAACATATATATATATGTGTGTATATATATATAAGGTTGGTCTCCAATTCAATATAGAATCAGCCAGTACTTTTACTATTCTTTGTTTGAAAATATAACTTTGTTTGTTGTTTATGTGACTTTTAATTTATTCATATATAAATCTTAACAAATATAGTTCAAAAAATTTAACAATAAAGGTTACATTTCAAAAAATTAAGAATTATATAAAGCATGAACAAAGTTACATTTTTTACGAAGAAACTTACATATACTAGATTAGTCCGGTGTCGGACTTAAGAGTTGCCCCATACATATATAAGGAGAAAAAAATAAAGAAGCTTAATGTAACGTACAAAAAGTCCCACACTGGTTAGGTAGAGGACCGAAGAGCAGTACTTAAGTCCTGGGCTGCCCACCTCTCAATAAGAGCTCTTTTGGGACGTGACAAGTAGTATCGGAGAGGAGTACTGTCTACCTAGTGTGTGGACTCTCCACGGTCCAATGGGACCCTCAGGGGAGCCGATCCGTGACGGGGGCGTCACACGATTGGGTGGAGGAGAATGTAACGTACAAAAAGTCCCACATTGACTAGGTAGAGGACCAAAGAGTAGTACTTAAGTCCTGGGCTGTCCACCTCTTAACAAGAGCTTTTTTAGGACGTGACATTAAGATCAAAATGAGAAACCCAATAGAAGAAAATATAGTACAGAACAATCATATAGAAAGGCAAATGAAATAATAAATAAATAAACGTCCATTTCATCTATAGATTTTGAAATCATCATACTTTCGAATGTAAAGGTTGTAGGCATCTTTCTTTTAAGAATTAATGGTCATACCCTCATGCAACTTATTAAGTTTCATCACTTCATCCCAAGACTTTAAAAATACCACCAACTTCACTTTTTTATAAGCAAATTGTGTAATTATTGATTTTTCTTGTGACTGATTTTCCTACAATACATATTCTTTTTAATAGCTTTAGCCCTAGTTGTGTCGTTATTCTATTATTTATTACTAAGACTTACCTCCAAATTGATATCTTATTTTGAGGAAGCACTTGAAGGCTAAAATTTGATAATGTTGTCTTTTGCACTTTTGTTTGGTGCTTGAATACCTGAGTGATCAATAATTTAGTCATTAACGTCTTATGTTGACTCAGAATCATTGATCTCATTTAAGTTCTCTATTGGAGAAGCCAAACCTGATTTTGAAGTAACAAAGATCAACAAATTTGTGTTTTTGGATACAGTGGAGAATTGTTGCTTGATAGGCTTTGAAAAAAAGACTCTATCAGTAGGATGTTGTTTTCAACCATTAAATCCATATTAGATTCTGTTGTTTTGCATACTCTTTTAATTTTGACATGGTTTTGAGCAGATCTAATGTCTACAAACATACAATACTGCTAAAATGAGTCATTGTTATAGAAATTTCTTTAAAGAAAATTTAGAGAGATTTCTAATCATTAAAAATATTTAGCAACCATTTATAATTCATTTAAAAGAAATAAAAAACCAAGGGGAAACTTACTTCTCTATAGAAAAATAAAGAAGACAATTATTCAAAATCCATGAAAGAAACAGTTGCCTAATGTATTCACAACAGGCCTTTTTTATACTGATTAAAGAAAAGGAGAAGTCCTGATCACGGCCTGACTCGTGATGGTTATTTTCTAATACATAGCCAAATATGAACCTTTAACGATGAGATTATATGTGCCTATAATTAAAAATAAATGCTAAGACATGAAGTCACGGCATATTGTTAAATTCTTTTTGCTAGAACATGCCTTCACAAGCTCTTTTTGTTCATTTCTTGTAACAAGCTAATTTTGTTGTGGCATGTAAATCAAAATCTAATCCCAAATGAAAAGTAAGCTCTCTTTTAAAAATAAATAGTAACTTTTTTTAGTACTGTCCAAATTGCTTCACTGCATTTATTACAATTTTTCATCTTTGTTTCTTTGTCTTTATTCTTTTTTGAGATTTTCTTCCTTTCAATTATTATCTTGTCGATTTTTCTCTAATGATCTCCTCATTTCACTCCAAAAGTACTTGAATTCAAGTACACCATATTTAGTTTATTGAAGGATTTTGAGTTCTCTTTGTCCCTTTTTGAAGAAGAAAATGTTAGGATCGGGTCTAAGGAACAAATAATTTATTTATATTGATGACATATTTTGTTTGATAAATAATAATGTGATTATTTTATGTATCAATAATGGTCCATATATTACTTTCATATTAGATCATCTTCAACACAAATATCAATGTCATATATATTCGCCACTAAAAAGTATAAAAATAACATATTTGATTTGTTATTTAATTTTGTGCTCCAATACATAATATTATTTGAAATGTCATATTTGTTTTTTGTCATAATTAAAAAACATTAAAACTTTTAAAATTAAAATATTATAAAAAGTGAGATGTTGTAATTATTAAAACAAAAAAGTTAATTTATCAACCAATAACAATCAAATACTGAATTAGCAAATTTGGCATCAAAAATGACATTGCATTAGAGAGTGTTTTTTACACTTAAATGACAAATTTACTATTGGCATGTCAATTTGGTATTGCGTTGGAGATACTCTTAATGATTGTATATTAATCAAACATGTGATCTATGACTATTACAGTCAAATCTTGAAATTGGGCATATATGAATACATACGGTAGATACAATTCAAAGATTTTTGGTATAAATATATAGTCCGTAGTCTATGCATAAAGTTGGGCACTTCATTCATACTAAGGCCGTAATGGAGATCTACGTCCGATTGGGAAGGTGGTCTTTCTTGGCTATTAGAGTGGATTGACTCCTTGGTAGACATATTTGTTTGGTAGACCTAATGGTGGCAGCATATCGGATTAGACCTAAAGTGTAATTGACTTAACAATAATTTTGTTTCACCAAAATCAATTCGTTTTGACAATGATTTGTAGTCATCTTAATTTTAAAATGGATTCATAACTCTAATGATTGTAGCTTGTGTCTTTTGATATGCTAAATGCAAGAGTTCTAATAATTGAAGGCTCTATTGTGGGTGTGTTAGATGCAATCTATATCCGATGATAACATAATTCACAAATATGAAATCTATAGCTCTCTAACAAAGAGTCAATATTACTTTCTGGAGCCATTATTTAGGTATTAAAAAATATAATGTGTGACACCTGAGCATTTCTAGTACATTAAAAATACAATAACTTAAGGATTATGTTAAGTAAAAATATGTATCACAAGGATTATTGTTTAATCCAATTTTTATGATAAATTCTATAAAAGTAAAAACAGGATTTTTAGGGTAAAAATTATGCCATAGCCTTATACGAGAAAATAAGAATATAAAAATAACTTAGAAAGCTTAATTGTTATAAAATATATTGTAACAAATACTAAAACAAAAATAGAATGTAAGAAAAATACTGTATAATAATATAAAAAATTATACAGTATTAGAATAATGCAATGTCAGGAAGTATATTGATAAAGTTTGTAGTATGAAAAATTACACTGCAAAAGTAATGCAGTGTAGAAACTGGACTGTTTAAGGTTAAGCAGTATAAAAATTAGACTATTTAAAGTTAAATCAGTGTAGAAATAATATTGTTTGGAGAACATAAATGAGTAAAAAATGTTGTGTAAACTTGTAACAGTATAGAGAATATACTAGCAGTATAAGAAAAATACAGTTAGTAAAAATTTAGGCTGTATAAAGTTAAACAGTATAGGAATTACATTAAGTAGTATATGTAAATAAGTATGGAAGGTTGGAGGACCTTATGAATTGTATGAAAAGAATACCAATAGTGTAAGAAAAATACTGTCAATATAAATTTAGATTGTGCAAAAAAATATGGGACCCACCTAGGTGCTACCTTTAAGGTGGAAGAATTACCACCACACCCCTTGTTGTGGTCCAATCCCACCATGCTAAGTTACCCTAACTTTTTATCACCAAATGATGCGTGGTGGTAACTAAGCATGCTAAGTCACCAAATTGGTGGAAAAATCTTACTTTTTATTCCTTAACCTTTATGTAATAAGAACAAAAACAAAAAGGTTCCATTTCCTCCCAAAGAAAACTGGCCCCTCCCAAGGAATTCCCTCAAAAATTTTTCAATGTACAAGCTTCCAAATCATGTAAGAAAGCAAGAACAAGTGAAGGAGATGAAGATTGAAGAGTTTTCAAAGGAACTTTAAAGGGTTTCGAGTAATGAAAGAAAAGACAAGCACCTTGCAAGGATTAGGTAAAATCTTAGTCTTTTTAACTAAGATAAAGCTTATCTTTTATTATGCATACTAAGTGTTCGATGAAATGTTATGAGCTATAGCATATAAGATGGACATTATGGCATGATTGTTTATATTTATATTGATGGTGATGATTATAGAAAGAAGGAAAGTAGGAGTTTTGTATTTAAAAGTGAAAACTTGTTAAACTTTGTTTTTTATTCAAAGTTTAACTAGTTTCAAAGGAATTGGGTTTTGAGGAGCTTAGAGACCAAATTATGTTCTAAGTAAGGTCTAAAATTTGCCAACGCAATGAGGGTAACTACTTTTGTGAACAAAGTTTTACAAAATTCTAAAAGGACTAAATTGTAAAGTTTTATAAAAACTCGACAGATTTAAAAATTAGCCAAAAAGTCCACTTTAACGTTGAAATTTAGGGAAAGTTAGAACATAAAAGTTGTAGATCTCATCAAAATTGTTATGGTAACATAGACAATTTGTCAAAATTATGCTCGGTTGAGGAGTTATAAATTTTACGATATTTTAAGCACAAAATTTCATGAAATAAAAACGTTATAAAATGTTTTGAATTCAACCAAGGTGCGTTTACATGTTTTAATCCTTGCAAAAAACTGAACATTTTGGTATAAAATGATTGTCTTTGGTTCTAGGGACAAAAATGTTAAGATTTTTGTGTTTTAGACCAAAACCGTAAAATGTGTGAAAACTAGGTTTTCATCAAGGAACGTTGGGTTCTTGCACTGATATAGGTAGTGAGTAATCATAGATGCTAAGTTTTAAAGGATTTAAAGTTTAGTCAAGAAAAGAAAAGAAACGAACGTTAGGGGCAAAAACGTAAAGATCTTTAAGTTTCAGGTCAAAACTTTAAAGTTTTGAGAAAACAGATTTAATTATAAAAAAAACCATTGTTTTTGTTTTCCATAATATTATGAGACATAAAGAAATGAAAATTATGTTTTAAAATGGGTTCCAAAAGTTTTCTAAGACCCGTCAAGGGCAAAATGATCATTTTATGAAAAATGTCAAAACGGACCCAAAACACCTAATGAAGGAAAATGCTTCTTAGCGGAATTTTTTCGTAACATGTAAGTAATGAAATGGTAAGGTTACGTAAGAATTTTAATAGCTACTAAGTTGACAAAAAACCCAATAAGAGTAAAATCATCATTTTTGAAGAAACGACTAAAACGGAGTCAAACACTCTGAATTAGCAAAACGCTCCTAGATAAAAAATGTTTCGTATCTTGTTAGGTTAATTAACTGTCGAGTGAGATAGGAGATTTAACTAAGGGATGTTTAAGTTATGTAAAGAAAAAGATAACCTGATGGGTTACAAACTTAAGTACAAAGAATGATAACCTGATTGGTTATGAAGTTTTATGACTTTATTACAATGATTTCAATTCAAGACTAATAATTAATACTATAAATCATTCAAAAAATAACTGAAGAACAGAGCATGATCCTTGATTGTATGCTTGTATCATACATGCATAATACTAGATCCAGCAAGTATAAAGTACCAATTACAAGACAAATAAAGATTAGACAATAGACATTAAAAAAAGAACAAAAGATTTTCGCTTCAAAAAAAAACAAAAGATTAACAATAACAGTATAAAAAAACAAAAGATTAACAATAACAATATAAAAAACCAGGGATTTTTTCTTAAAATATATATAAAGATCTTTTAAAGGAGCCGGAAAGTCAATAAAAGCTAAAAACTAATCAAAAATCTTAAAAGAAGTTTTTAATGGAGGCTACGTGCGTATAAATATAATACAATATATATTTATATCTAAAAGATTTTTAAAAATAAAAACTATGAATGGGGGCTTTAACTGGTTCCGGATATGTCTATTATGTACATGCACACACGAGCAAGTATATCGACAGGGAAGCAGTGCAAACAGAGAAGGTTAAATACTTGCGAGAGGGATTAGCACGCGCAGGTGGAGAAACGTCCAAGAGGGCATTGCCCGCCCGACGGATGGCAAGTGACGCGACCAAGTGAGATCATTCTCTGACGTCATTTCAGGTTGTCTTATTTTCGCCCCCTGTTTTATTCTGACTAAACAAAATTTAAATATTTCCAGCGAAAAATAGAAAATATATTAAAACGTAAAGATTTTTTTTTCTTTTTCCCTCGATAGAATATTAAAATGTCAAGTTGTTTTTTGATGTTTACAAATTTTTGATGAATAAAAATGTGTTCTTATCTCTTTGGAGCTTGACGAAAAATTGATTATCGGAAAGACAATAATGACCTTGAACAATGAATTTGCCTTCGTCGGCAGGTTTTTAATGAGGGACAGTTTTGGGATTATACCACTAAACGACAGTCAGCTAGGGATTAAATCTCAACGTCTCTGTTGTTGACGGTCTCAATTACCAAGAGAAAGTTCTGTTGGTTTTCAATGTTCCTAAAAAGTGAATTAAATATGTGCACCACAAAGAGAAGACGAAGTAGTGGATGAGTGTCCGCTGAAGAAGTGATCCTCTGCTTCAAAAGTATCATTCTCTATGAAGGCCCCATGTTACTTGGATTCAGGATTGTGATTGAAAAGGACAAAAAAACAACCAACAAAATAAATGTATTAACTTATAATTTCATAGGGTAAGTTGGGCATTGTGTTAGAAAAATATTGATCTTATGGTTGCAGTTATAGCTTAACGATAAAATCATACTCAATTTTTACCAGGAAATGAAGAGTTCAAATCTCTATATTCTAAGTTCAAAAAAATATTGATAATTAATTATATTATTACTTAAAAAAATAGTTGTGACTAGGAGGAGTAGATACGTGTTTTATGATTTTACTTTGTTGTGAATATTGAAAATAGAATTTAAATGCTTGGTGGATTAAAAATTAAAGAATAAACTTTGTAAAGCACTCTAATTTGGATTACTTTTTCACTTCGTCTTACAAATTTAAAAAACTGTTATTTGCAATTCATTAATTTCAAAACATTAGTAAAACTTCTCCTTTTCTCACTTTAAAGAGGCACAAAAGTCTTTGTTCATTTTTTCATTTGACCCATTCGCTCGCCTCACGTTGTTATTAAATTTGTCCCTTCTATTACCTAAGTGAATAGACAAAAAAACTAATTTCTCATTGAATTTGAAAATACTAAAACCTATTTAAACAAAAATCATTGATTATTTAAAAATGATAAAACCACTTCCAATACTAAATTAGTAAAAAGTAAACCTCAAGTTTTGAAAGCTGCACTAATTGATTTGAAATTTTTTTATGGAAAACAATTTCAATCTAAATGCAAAAGTTTTAATGGAGCTTCCATAAAAAATAAATAAATAAAAGGATTACCACCTATGAAATGTGAAAGAAATTTTTAAGCTCTGACACAACCTTTCTCTTGGTCCTCTCTCTTTGGGTTTTCTTGGGACAAGACTAGCTTAGAACCCAGATAAAAAAATTTAAAAATAAATGGAGAGATACAAGTTGGTAGTGCCTATAAAGGCTCTTTTAGTAAATAGATTCGAATTATATTGACTTGAATTATTTTGACGTAAGTTGTATGATTTAAATTGATGATTTGAATTAAAATCAAAATTGACATTTGGATGTACATTTAAAGTGTTAATTTGAATAGGGAATAAAATTAAAATTTGTGTTTAGATATATAGTGGAAAAAGTTTTTGATTTATTAACAAATCTAACAAAATCTTAACATTCATGATACTAAAAAATCTACAATATGTGATCTTGATTTATTCCTCTCTTCGTTAGGAATGCAATGAAAAAAGAATCATCTCAATCAGATATTAAATGAAGAAATTATGATTTTTTTTTCTCAAATATAAGAGAGAGAATTTCAGCTTTTATTGTAACAAACATATACGCATCCAAAGAATTTAAAGGGAAGTAAAACTTTAAAAACTTGGATTTTAAGAATTCCTTTGATTTGAATTTTGAGATAAACAAACATTTATTCAACGGATTTTAAAGATTTAAATCCAAAAACTTAACCCAATAGACAAAACAAACGGCCTCCAAAGAAACTCATATAAGCTCTCATCCTATCTTACTAAATACACACACACATATAAGGTTGGTCTACAATTCAATATAGGATCAGCCAGTACTTTTACACTTCTTCGTTCAAAAATATAACTTTGTTTGTGTTTCATGTGACTTTTAATTTATTCGCATGTAAAATTTAACAAATATAGTTCAAAAAATTTAACATTGGTGGTTACATTTCAACAAATTAAGAGTTGTATAAAGCATGAATAAAGTTACATTTTGGACAAAGAAACTTACATATACTAGATTAGTTCGGTGTTGGACTTAAGAGTTGCCTCATACATATATAAACAGGAAAAAAAAATAAAGAAGCTTAAGGTCAAAATGACAGACCCAATAGAAGAAACATACAGTGAGGAACAATCATATAGAAAAGGCAAATGAAATAATAAAAAAATAAATAAATATACCTCCATGTCATTATGGATTTTGAAATCGTTAAACTTTGGAATTTGAAGATTGTAGGCATCTTTCTTTTTAGAATTAATGGTCATACCTTTATGCAAGTTATTAAGTTTCACACTTTATGCTAGGACTTTAAAAATACCACCAGCTTCACTTTTTTATAAGCAAATTATGAAATTATCGATTTTTCTCCTGACTGATTTTCCTACAATACATATTCTTTTTAATATCTCTAGCCCTAGTTGTATTGTTATTCTATTATTTATTACTATGTTGTGTTTTTTTTTTAATTGAACAGTGTGAATGCTTTTTTTGATTCCACAACATGATCTGTCGAAAAAAGTCTAGTGACTGTTTAGGTGTCCTCCATAACTTGATTAACTGAAACAACATTTTTGCCTCTTTGTGAGCAAGTATGCAACTGTTGATTTCTTGTTCATTATCCACCGCAAGGTTTCATTCTTCAGTAGGCTCATCATCCATTAGATCCTTAAACTCCTTGTGGATTATCTGGAAGCTAAACTGTCGCTACATTGGAAGGACCACTAAGACTTACCTCCAAATTGATATCTTATTTTGAGCAAGCACTCGAAGGCTAAAATATGATAATGTTGTCTTTTACACTTTTGTTGGGTGCTTGAATACTTGAGTGATGAATAATTTAGTCATTAATGTCTTATGTTGACTCAGAGTTGTTGATCTCATTTGAGTTCTCTATTGGAGAAGCCAAACCTGATTTTGAAGTAACAAAAATCAACGAATTAGTGTTTTTGGATACAGTAGAAAATTGTTGCTTGATAGGCTTTGAAAAACATACTCTACTAGTAGGATGTTGTTTTAAACCGTTAAATCTGTATTAGATTTTGTAGTTTTACATACTCTTTTAATTTTGATTTGGTTTTGAGTAGATTTAATGTCTACAAACATAAAATACTACCAAAATGAGTCCTTGTTGTAGAAATTTCTTTAAAGAAAATTTAGAGAAATTTCTAATCGTAAAAAATATTTAGCGACTATTTATAATTCATCTAAAAGAAATAGAAAACTAGGGGGAAACTCCCTATAGAAAAATAAAGAAGACAATGATTCAAAATCCATGAAAGAAACAGTTGCCTAATGTATTCACAACAGGCCTTTTTATATTGATTAAAGAAAAGGAGGAGTCCTTATCACAACAGGCCTGACTCGTGATGGTTATTTTCTAATGCATAGCCGAATGTGAACCTTTAACAATGGGATTATATATGCCTATAATTAAAAATAAATGCTAAGACGTGAAGTCACGGCATGTTGTTAAATTCTTTTTGCTAGAACATGCCTTCAGTAGCTCTTTTTGTTCATTTCTTATAAAAAGCTAATTTTGTTGTGGCATGTAAATGAAAATCTAATCCCAAATAAATAGTAACTTCTTTTTAAAAAATAAATAGTAACTTTTTTTTATACTGTCCAAATTGCTCCACTGCATTTATTACAAGGTATGGCTAAGCTATGACCCATCACTCAAGGAAACACAACATGCGATCACGTGGTTAATGACAAACCTATGCATGACATGTGAGGGTTAAGCGGTGAACATGCAAAGAGACACATAGGAACTGTTACAAGCTGATTTTTCGGACCGTTACTAAATATTCTATTAAACTTTAATAACTTTAATAAGGTCATGAAAAATGCACACATTTTTTTAAAACACTTTAAATTTATAGAAATACATTTTATAATACCGTAGTTGTTTACAAAAGAATTTGTCACACTTACTTATCTTACATTACACACCATAACATGCTTAACATTTTTTTTAAACAACATATTCAAAATACTTAATAAACAGTGAAAATTTTACTACAATGGTATCCATACTCTTAGCTATACATTCGTTCATCCACCATTATCAACTCCACAATGTTTCTATTTTGGCCTCTTAGCAAGATTCCCTACAACATGAAATAACTAGGTGAGCTATTGCTCAGTAAGTCCAAACATAGACCACAAAATGATTTCCTACTTGCATGCATGGTCCATTTATGCTCATTTATGAGCTTTAGTTAGAAACAGTATAAAGCTCTCACATGCTACCATAAAAATAAAAAAAGATTGCTACAGTGTAAAGTTTTCACATGCTATAGTATTTACAATTCTAACCAAGGGTTCTAACCATGATATCAAACACCCTATACATAATATAACCCATTAGATTACCAAGTATAATCCTTTACGACTTTTGGGCCTATCATAGGACCATTTTGGCTTTTGTAAAATTTCAGCTTAACCTCGTCATCAAAAGTTTCTTACTCTCATCAATGTGCTTAGGTTAATTAAAACCATCTTGAAGCCTAAATCACTATTTTACCCTTACTTTGAAAATCTTAACTTTTATACACTTTTGATACTCATAAGCTCTCATTAGGAATTATGCTTGGTTCATGATTTAAGGCATAGATTTAAATAACTTCTTACTTGTTATTTTCTACCTTAATTTACTCTGAGGTGTCAAAATTACTAATTTACACCTATAATGGAAAAATGGCATTTTTTACCCCTAGTAACAATTTCTAAACATTACCAATCGTTGGTTTGACTTTCAAACTTACAAATACATAAATACAATTATGGATAGAGACAAAATGGTTCATTAAGCCCTTAAACTCATCTTTATATTTTTGTCCATTAAAAGACTAAAATTACCATTTTGCCCTTACACTTAAAACCATCACTTCAAATCTTTAATCTTTTCTTCACTTAAATTTCATTATTAATTTATTTATTTATTTTTTGACATAAGGGAAGGGGGAATGCCACCACTTTTGAATGGGGCGAAGCGTGACTCGAACCCTTAACCTATGGTTGGGTGGAGGGACTTACTACCAACTAAACTATCCTCATTTGTCATTATTAATTTATATAGATAGTATATAAAACCATATTATCAGCCCTTTATATAGATTTATAGCAAAACACAAATTTTTACCAAACTTTGCATTTTGGTGCCTGATTTAAAAATATTTATGTTTATGCACCTTAAACTTTTTGGGAAATTTCTAAAATGCTCCAGTTAGGGTCTAACTATGTTTTTGTACTGTCTTCAAAAATTTTAGCCCAAAATCATGTCTCTATCTGTACCTTTACTCATTTTTACATTTTACCATGTTTTCAATAATTTTTCCATTTTAGCCCTTAGCTTAGTTTCTATGGCTCCCATAACTTAAGCATTTAGTGACTTACTTACCCAGGTCTTGGAAATCCATATTTTACAGTGAAGAGTTGTCAATCTTTCTCAAATATCAAAATTTCATTTTTAACTCGATTTTTGATATTTTTGATAATATCGCTCTCAAAGGGTATAATACCTAACATTCCTAGTCATTTGTCAACACTTAGTCTTCAAATTTTTTGACACAATAACCCTAAGAAAGTTATTTCTTTCAGGTTCTAGATTCTAAGGTACCTTTTGGTAATTATTTTTTATTTCTATCTAGTCCAAAAGTGCTAAATCTCATCACTTTAGTCCTTCTAAACTTGAAAATTGCATTCCAAATTTATTTCTTAACTAATCCTTCTCAAATTTTAGCACGACTCCTTACATATCCTGGTAACTACTACTAAAGCAGTTGTTAAAATCTCAAATCTAACTCAATCATTGACGTGATTTAACTCAATCATTGGCAATATATCTATACTTATATTTACAAGTCATTATACGGAGTAAGAAGGAAATAACTCTCTTTTGTTGCCTTTAGACATTCTATTATCTACCTTTCATTTTTTTTATTATTTTTTATTGTGTTAAACAACAACTTGGTGCATTATGCACTTTCTTGCTTTAAGGCCTATGGCAATAATTTGGAAATGCAAACTTCTTTGAGAAGGCTTATAATACAAACGCATGCATAAACAGGCCCTACGACAATTTAGTGGACTCGGCATGCTCTTTGATTTTATGAGTCCATGCTCATATCATCAAAATTTCTTCTCACATTTAAGATTTAAAATAATCCTTGTGACATAAATTTGTCCTCAAAGTACTTAATCTTTGAACATTGAATTCACAAAATTGAACATACAATATGCACCAAATTGTATACTATTGAGTTGATTATTCTGTTACGTTTCATCGCAAAATCTCATAAAGTTACAAAATATGTACTTTGTAAAGAAGTTTATTGTTTGAATCTTAATGTAATTCAAGATTTAGTTTTGAAGAATTTTTCGGCCATTACATATGAGTCTAATTATATTCACTACTACAAATTGTGGATTCCACGACGGTTTATAACCGTCGTGAAAAAATTTTACAACGGTTAAAAAACCGTCATGAAAACTTCAATCGTGGTACAACAAAAACCGTCGTGAAAGGCCTTCTACGACAGATTTTACAAAAACCATCGTGAAAAATTTGTATTCCTGTAAAAAAAAATCTCCAAAAATCTCTAAACATGTAGTGGGTATCACAATAATACTTAGGCATCATAAACACATGAAAAGTAACATATTCTCACACCAAAATACTAAATGTTGTTCAAAGTTCTTTCAAACACCAAATACAAGTAACACATACTAAATGGCAAAAAACAAATTAATATAACTAATATTAAAACTAAAACTAAAGGTAAATAACACTAAAATAACCAAATAATGCTAAGTTTAGAACTGACAATAATACTAAAACTAAAAGTAATGGTTTGAAATTTACCAAAGGTGATGGAGTTGGTGGAACGACAAAAGACGAGTCGAACGATGGTAGAGTCAGTAAAATGTCAAGGGATGAGGATGAACGGTGGCGAATGGCATCGGGTTTGTTGGGTAGGTCATGGAGAGAGTAATACAGGAATTTCAAAGTCGGTGGAATGCTATGGGGGTTGGGTTCGTTGGTGGCTAGGTCGTGGGAGAGGAGTTAGAGAGAGAAAGGGGTTTGAGAGTTAGTGGGTTTGAGTTAGAGAAATTTCGAATAAATAGGGAAAGCCATGTCGTTGGCGCATGATTAAATATTGGAGAGATACTAAAAATTTCAAACATGCGAGACATTTCACGACGGTTTTTACTAAAAAACGGTCATGGAAGCCTTGGTACCTTTCACGACGGTTTTTATAAAAACCATCGTGGAAGGTTCCAAGGTTTAAATTTTTAGTATCCTGCCCAAATTTAACCTTCGTGAAAGATTAATTTTTGACGGGCTACTAAAAATTTCAAATACGCAAAACCTTCCACGACGGTTTTTACAAAAAACATCGTGAAAGGTTAAATTGGGCAGTTTACTAAAAATTTCAAACCTCTGACCTTCCACGACCGTTTTAATAAAAACCGTTGTGAAAAGCCCCGAGGTTTGAATTTTTTACTTTCCTGCCTAAATTTAACCTTCGTGAAAGATTAAATTTTGACGACTACTAAAAATTTTAAACATGTAGAACATTTTACGATGGTTTTTACTAAAAACCGTCGTGAATCTAAAAACCATTGTGAAAGGCCTTCCACGATGGTCTTTACTAAAAACCGTCGTGAAAGGCCTTCCACGACGGTTTTTACAAAAACCGTCGTGGAAGGCCTTGACATTCCACAACGGTTTTTAGCAAAAACTGTCATGGGAGGCTTTGTACCTTTCACGATGGTTTTTAGTAAAAACCGTCGTGAAAGGCCTTCC